>PVKU01000759.1:0-255543 GCA_004027475.1 Anoura caudifer | reverse complement strand
TGTTGCAAAGGGTAGGAGCTCCTTTCTTTCTGCTGTGTAGAATTCCATTGTGTAAATGTAATATAGTTTTTTAATCCATTTGTGGGGAACCTCCCTGCCTGGTTTCAGGAGCTGTAACCCCCCACCATGGCTAAGGCTGAGTGAGCAACCTTTGGACTATAAGCCACTAAGGAGACAAAACTTATCTCCCCTGCAGGAGCACCGCTTATGCTCCTTTTACTTCATCCATAACTGGTCCCCAGTGCTTGATCAGTTAACCAATGATGGGTAAAATTCCCCAAGGGGGGAATGACCTAAGACAGGCATGAAGACAGGCATGATCACAGGGAGTCCCCAAGGAAGGACTTGGGGGGCTACAGCAAAAGGGGGTGATGGACACCTCAGCTATCCTGACATAGCCTGAGTCCTCATTCTGTCTGCGAGAAGTCTCCTAATCCCTTGGCTGCCTTGCTGACTCTACCTGACTTAAGCCTGAAACAATGACAGAGGGCGGTGCAACCCTGTGCTGGATACGGTGAGTTCCTCAGGTGATCAGACCTAAGAAAGAATATATAAAATCCTGTGAAACCTGCTTGTTAGTAATGCTCTCAATTAAATGATAAGGTTCTGAGCAGGAAATGAGTTTGCTTCCCAAAGTTTTGTAGCCCTTTAGCTAACAGACCCTGACTCAGAATAAGCCCTTGTAGTTCTTTGTATGTTATCTATTGTTTGATCCTAACTGCCTGACAATGATTAATGAACTTTATCTGTATTCCTGTGTAAAATGAACCTCATAAAACCCATTGAGGAAAGGCTCTTTGCCCTTCTCCTTTGAGAGATTGGCCTCCTTTCCTCCACAAGCAGATCATGTCTTGGTACACTTATTATCATCTGTGGCAGCCGTCGGGGGCCCTGTGGGTGGAGCCCACCCACATCCATTCATTTACTGATGGGCACTTACATTGCTTCCAGTACTTGGCTATTGTAAATTGTGCTGCTATAAACATTGGGGTGCATAGGTTCTTTTGGATTGGTGTTTCAGGGTTCTTAGGACATAATCCCAGCAGTGGAATTGCCAGGTCAAAAAGAAGTTCCATTCTTAGTTTTCTGAGGAAATTCTATACTGTTTTCCACAGTGGGGGCATGAGTCTGCATTCCCACCAACAGTGCACTATGGTTCCTTTTTCTCCACATCCCCTCCAACACGTGTTGTTTGTTGATTTGTTTATGATGGCCATTCTCACCGGTGTGAAGTGGTGTCTAATTGTGGTTTCAATTTGCATCTCTCTGATGGCTAGTGAAGCTGAGCATCTTTTCATATGTCTCTGGTCTTCTGTATGTCCTCCATGGAAAAGTGTCTGTTCAAGTCTTTTGTCCATTCTTTTATTGGGTTGTATGCCTTCCTGCAGTGGAGTTGTGTGAGTTCTTTATATATTTTGGAAATCAAACCTTTGTCTGAGGTATCATTGGCAAATATGTTTTCCCATATAGTGGTTCTTCTCTTGCTGCTTTTGAGATTCTCTTGTTATCTTTAAGCTTGAGTAATGTAATTATGATGTTCCTTGGTTTGTTCCTCCTTGGGTCCAATTTCTTTGGGACTCTCTTCACTTCCTGGACTTTCTGGAAGTCTATTTCCTTTGCCAGATTGGGGAAGTTCTCCTTCATTATTTGTTCAAATAAATTTTCAATTTCTTGCTCTTTCTCTTCTTCTGGCACCCCTATGATTTAGGTGTTTAAAGTTGTCCCAAAGGTTCCTAAGACTCTCCTCATATTTTTAAATTCTTGTTTCTTCTGTTCTAGTTGAATGTTTATTTCTTCCTTCTGGTCCAAACTGTTGATTTGAGTCCCAGTTTCCTTCTTGTCACTGTTGGTCCCTGTACATTTTCCTTTATTTCACTTTGCATAGCCTTTACTTTTTCCTCTATTTTGTGACCATACTTGACCATTTCTGCGAGCATCCTGATTACCAGTGTTTTTGAAGTGTGGATCTAGTAGGTTGGCTATCTATACATCACTTAGTTCTATCTTTGGAGGTTTGATCTGTTCTTTCATTTCAGCCTTCTATTTTTTTTTTCTTGGCATGCCTGTTATGTAGTAAGGGGCAGAGCTTTAGGTATTCGCCAGGATGGGGCAACACACATCACTGCGTTGTGGCACTGTGTGTCGGAGAAGAGTCTGAGAGGGAACCTTGCCACTTGCTCGGCTCTCTGCTGGCTTTCAGTCACTTCCCCCACTAAGCACAAGCAAATTAGGCCCTTCTGGTGCTGATTCCCAGGTGAGTGGGTTTATGTAGGACCCTGTGGGTCTCTCCAACCAACTCTCCTGCAAGGCTGAGACTTTCTCCCACTGCCACAACCCCCAGAGGTTTTTTCAGTCAGAGATTGTAAGCCTTTATTTTCCTGTGCTGGAAGCCTAGGTTTAGCAGTCTGTCTCACTCTCCAGTTATTCCTCCCAGTTTATCAGCACACAAATGTGGAACCACCTGGTCTGTGAGCTGCCACCCTACTAGAAGTCCTCTCTGCCCTGGCTGCCTATTGCTGCTCCTCCTACCCATCTGGATGAATGTTTCTTCCTCAATTCCTCAGTTGTTGGACTTCCATACACTTCAATTTTCTAGCAGTTCTGGTTGTTTTTTTGTTTTTAAATCTGTTGTTGTCCTTCTTTTGGTTGTGTGAGAAGGCACAGTTTATCTACCTATGCCTCCATCTTGGCCAGAAGTTCTGTAATGCTCTGAATATATCGTTCTTAGTGTCACTGAACTGCACACTTAAAAACTGGATAATTTTATGTTATGTATAGTTTACCACAAAAAAAGGAATAGAGACTCTCTCCCCCCTTTCTTCTGTCAGAGGTATAATACAAAATGAATCCACTGGCACCAACACCATTCCCTGAGCAAGAGAAGAGCACGAGAAGCCAGTGCGGAGGGGGGTTTCTTTTAAGAAGCTTTCGGGGCCCGGACAGATGGCAAAGACTCAAATGTGATGCAGCACCCTTGTGGGTCCTTGTGTTGTTCTGGGAGGGCAAAGTCAAAGTCATACCAGCAAGGACATGTCCTTTCTGGGAGATGTACATGACTACATTACCTCAGGGAAAAATTAATGATTTTAAAAACTGTGATCCCTGTGTGGGTGACCCAGGAAAGCAGCAGCTGGGATCTTGCTCACACAGAAGACCAGGGCCCAGAACAACAGGCCCCTATGTTTGGCTTAGTCCTCTGTTGTCACTGTCTTGAAATTCTTTTTCTTTCCAGCAATATTCTTTTTGTATTTTACTTTTTTCCAAATAGTTTATTTTAGAATAATTTTAGGTTCACACAAAAACTGCAGATATAATACAGAGATTTCCCTGTTTCCCTCTATTCTTTTTAAAATATATTTTATTCATTATGCTATTAAATTTATTCCATTTTTACCCCTTTATTCCCCTCCACTCTGCATCTGCCTCCCACCCACATTACCACCCTTAGTTCATGTCCATGGGTTATTACATATAAGTTCTTTGGCTTCCACATTTCCTATACTATTCTTAACCTCCCCCTGTCTATTTTGTACCTACCATTTATATCTCTTATTCCCTGTATCTTTTCCCCCAGTCTCCCCTCCTGCTTCCTGCTGATAACCCTCCATGTTATCTCTATTTCTCTGAATCCATTCCTATTCTAGTTGTTTGCTTAGTTCATTTTTGTTTTTTTAGGTTCAGTTATTGATAGTTGTGAGTTTGTTCTCATTTAACTGTTTGTATTTTTGATCCTCTTCTTTTTCTTAGATAAGTCCCTTTAACATTTCATATAATAAGGGCTTGGTGATGATGAACTCCTTTAACTTGACCATATCTGGGAAGCACTTTATCTGCCCTTCCATTCTAAATGATAACTTTGCTGGATAGAGTAATCTTGGATGTAGGTCCTTGCCTTTCATGACTTGGAATACTCCTTCCCAGCCCCTTCTTTCCTGAAAGGTTTTTTGAAGAAATCACTGGATAGTCTTATGGGAACTCCTTTGTAGGTAACTGTTTCCTTATCTCTTCCTACTTTTCAGATTGTCTCATCTTTTTTTTAAAGATTTTATTTGTTTATTTTTAGAGAGAGGGGAAGGGAAGGAGAAAGAGATATAGAAACATCGATGTGTGGCTGCCTCCCACGTGGCACCCACTGGGGACCCGGCCTGCAACCCAGGCATATGCCCTGACTGGGAACCGAACCGCAACCCCTTGGTTCTCAGCCCTTGCTCAATCCACTGAGCTACATCAGCCAGGGCAGATAGTCTCATCTTTAACCTTAGGTGATGTAATTATGATGTGCTTTGGTGGGTGCTTCCTTAGGTCCAACTTCTTTGGAACTGTCTGAGCTTCCTGGACTTCCTGAAAGTCTGTTTCCTTTCCCAGATTGGGGAAGTTCTCCTTCATTATGTTTTCAAATAAGTTTTCAGTTTCTTGCTCTTCCTCTTCTCCTTCTGGCACCCCTATGATTCGGATATTGGAATGTTTAAAGTTGTCTCAGTGGTTCCTAAGCCTCTCCTCACTTTTTCGAATTCTTTTTTTTATTCAGTTCTGGTTGAATGATTATTTCTTTCTTCTGGTCCAAACCGTTGATTCGAGTCCTAGTTTCCTTCCAGTCACTCTTGGTTCCCTATGCATTTTCCTTTATTTCACTTTTCATAGCCTTTACTTTTTCCTCTATTTTGCAACCATACTCAACCATTTCTGTGAGCATCCTGATTACCAGTGTTTTGAACTGTAAATCTGATAAGTTGGCTATCTCTTCATTACTTAGTTGTATTTTTTCTGGAGCTTTGATCTGTTCTTTCACTTGGGCCACATTTTTTTAGTCTCAGCACACCTGTTATGTAGTAAGGGATGGAGTCTTATGTATTTGCCAGGGCAGGGCAATAAACATCACTACATTGTGGTGCTATCTGTGGGGGAGGGATCAGAAAGGGAACAGTTTCACTTGCTCGGCTGTCTGCTGGCTTTCAGTCACTTCTGCCACTACCCACAAGCAAATTGGGCCCTTCTAGTACTGATTCCTGGGTGGATAGATTTTGTACATTCTGGGACCCTGTGGGTCTCTCCAATAAACTCTCCTGTGAGGCTGGGAGTTTCTCTTACTGCCACAACTCCCACAGGTTATTATAGCCAGATGTTTTGAGGCTTTCTTTTCCTTCACTGGAACCCTAGGTTGCACAGTCTATCTCACACCCGTTTTCCTCCTGGTTTATCCACATGCAAATGTAGGAATGCCCAGTCCACTAGCTACCTCCTTGGCCCACCTTGGTCCACCAGCCACCACCTCTCCCACCCAGTCCTCCAGCTGCTGCCTTGGTGTGCATCCTCTCCACCCTGGCTGCCCATCTCTGCCCCTTCTACCAGTCTGAATGAATGTTTCTTCTTTAACTTCTTGGTTGTCTAACTTACATACAGTTTGATTTTATGGAAGTTCTAGTTACCTTTTGTTTTTAAATTTGTTGTTGGCCTTCTTTTGGTTGTGTGAGGAGGCAAAGTCTATCTACCTACACTTCCATCATGGCCAGAAGTCCTGTAATTCCCATACAGCTCAATTTTATGATGGTGTTGTGTGTTATTAGTTTTGAGATCTGGTTGTGATTCTTTCTGTGGTTTTGCAAGGAGGCAAAGCATGTCTCCCTACACCTCCATCTTGACCAAAGGTCTTGAAATTCTTAATAATTTTTTCAACAAGATGTCCCACCTTATCATTGTATACTAGGCTCAGGAAATTATATAGGTCACCAGTCCTCCAGAGCCTGAGTGAAGGGAAGAAAAAAAGAACAATTCTCAAGAAGACAGAGTCTAAGACATTTCTCAAATTGTGAGAAGCCAAAAGGAACCCAGAGAGAGAATTCTTTCATGGAAAGGAGCAAAGTTGTCCTGTCAGACTGAGAGACCAAAGGTGAGGTTTCATGAGTGTGTGTGTGTGTGTGTGTGTGTGTGTGTGTGTGCGCGCGCGCGCATAGGATGTGAAGCTGGTCATGAACAGCTGGTCATGTGTATGGGGACACCATACACAGGTCATAAGCTCAAAATGCCTTCCCTGAGGGAGTACAAGACAACTTCTGAGTTAACGAAAACTTTGACCTCTATAAAGTCTTTCTTATAATACTCAAGGAAGAGCTTTATATATTGACAGAGAGCAAGCCATGAGGGTCTGATGGAGGCTGAGGGGACAAGCCCTGGGATAAGCTATTTTGCTTTGTCCCTTTCTTTCTGTGTCCCACTGGAGAAAAGTACTGGTACCAACATCTCTATTACCTCACATGCTAGGCTAGCAGGAGGCTTACTGAAGTAACAATCCCCCACAGTGCAGGAAGTACCAAAGAAGCTCCAAATTTGGCCTATAAGAAGACTGCAGGATCCAAGGTGCCAGTGTTATATTGGAAAATACACTATGTCATAATTATTATATCTTTTGGTACTATTTAAAGTTTTTATCATGAATATATAAAACTGAGTTATTGAGGACTGTTAACTCATTAGGATATAAACCTGATTTTTTTTTGCCAATATCTATTCCTAGATGTCTTATATAAGTGATGTCTTCCTTAATTTCATCTTAACCCAATTCCATAAGTTTTCATACATTCTGACTTATACAAACAATATCTTTTCATTTTCCAAGACTCAGCACCATTTATTTTAAAAGCTACATTATTACATTTGATTCAAATCTCTTCTATCTACACTTCCTACACCAAGTGCAGACCACAGCTTTGTCTGGACTGACTTGAAATGGAGGGGTGGGTCATGCAGTCCAACTGTTGCTTCTCTCCTCTGCACTTCCTCTACCCACTGCTGCTTCCTTTCCTGTCAGGGTGGGGCTAAAGTAGCAGATAAAACAACAAAAATTACCACCCTGACTGGGCCAGTCACAGTCCTGCGTGAGGTTGGCGGTTATGCTGTTCTGGCTCATTGTGTGTGTACTCCACGTAGCTAGCATGGATGGTGGCTCCAATATGGTCCACTAGTAAACAGTTCACTGCCCCTATCTAATTCTCCCCAATTCTCTGGCAAAGCAGACAACCAAAAATAAAAATAAAAATGACAGTCACCCTTTTCACTGGTTTATCTTTTTTTTAAACAGTAATTTGGGGCCCCTACTTGACCTTGAGAAAAGAAAGCATGTCCTCCACAGATGTGTGAGTGGGGAATAGCCTGTCTTCTCCCTACATTGACTGTGTGGAGGGATGGTGGTTATATAGAGCTTGTTTCTGATTTTTTTTCTGTATTATACCTGAGAAGAGAGAGCTGAACTACCTGTTGGCTTTGCTCTCAGCCAGGAATGTGGGATTTAGAATCATTCTAGGACAATTTTGAAGTCTGTGTTATTGCCTCTTATATTACCTTTATTCAAAATACTACATGACCTGTGCATTGATAATTGAGTTATACATAGAGGACATTTTCATAATACAGTGGAGGGCACTTCATCAAGCCTACAAAGGAAGGATCAAGAGCAGTTTGCTAGAGGAAAGGATGTCTTTCCTATGTCATAATAGGAAAGCAAAAATTATCCTGATGGAAATGTAGAGATGAAGCAAGGTTTCTCAACCTTGGTATCACTGCCATTTATGCCAGATAATTCCTTTTTTGTGGGAAACTGTTCACACACCCCTGGTCTCCACCAACTAGAGAATAGTAGCAAACCCCCCCGCCCCCCAAATTATGACAACAAAATAATCTCCAGACATCAGAAAGCATCTCTCAGAGAGGTAAATTGTCTCTGGTTGAAAACCACTGATGTACATTTTTATAGGTAGATTGGAAATCACAGCCAAAATCTCAAGGTATGAAAGAGGATGACATTTCTGAAAACTGCACATAGTTCCCTATTTCTGTAATATGGAGAACAATCAGAGAATGGTGGGAGTGGGGATGGAGAAGCAGGGAAGCCAGGGACAAGGTCTGGTACAGCCTGTAGAGGTGAATGAATGTCACCTTTAGCAATAATGAGTCTCAGAAAGAGAACAACATAGGGGATGTTCCAGACAGATGGAAAGAGGAGACAAGAAGAATAAGACTTTAGGCACCTGGATAACACAGGAGCTATGTCAGAAGTGAAGACACTATATGACAAAAAGCACCTGAATGAAGAAGGGCAAGAGGAAAAGTAACAGGTCAGAATGTGTGTAGGAAGCCTGGGTGGATCTCCCTGCAGCAGAGATAAGAACACACAGAAGGATAGGTGATCCTGTTCCAGGACTGGGAAGAAGACAAAAAGTTTGCATGTGTTGAATTGTGGGGTGCCTTCTTTTTCCTCTTGTTGGTTAATTTAAGAGCTTAGCCTATGGAAATCTATCTCATTTTGACAGTTTTCTGGTGTTTCCAAAGATGAAACCTTTTGATGTCAAGTAGCTAGGATGCTTATATTTTTATCCTTCTTACCATCTTAGGCAACTTATGCAATACACAATGTAGCACAAACAACACAGTTGTGCTTTGTCAATAGTTTAAAATCCCTCATTTCGAATACCACTGTGAAATTACTCCAACATTGGCATAATTTACCAGAGAAAACTTGTCATGGTTTTGATGTTTTCTCTAGTAAACTACTAAAAAGAAAACACAGAAGAAGCGAAGGTACTATAAGGAGAAGAGAGCTCCTAACAAAGAATTTGATACAAATGACTTTGCCCCAGGTTGATACTTTATCTTAGAAGAGCATATTACTACAACTTGATTGGATGCATTATGAATGAACTCCAATGGAAACATTTATGAAAAAAGAAAACTATGTTGCAGCAGTATGTATGCACAAACAAAGCAATGTTTGTTGCAGAACTGATTAGCAAACATCACCAGCATGTTTAATATAATATACAGAGTGAATATTATAAAAGATTTGACACCTAAATCAATTTTCATGGTAAGCAATCTAGGAAGTTTTTTTAAAAATTATTTTATGGTTGTTCAAGTACAGTTGTTTGCAATTACACCCACCACTACCGCTCACCCCTGGCATCCTCACCTCCCTCCCCTGCTTCCACCCCTCCTTGATTTTGTTGATGTGTCCTTTATAGATGGTCCTCAAAACTCTCCCCCCTTCCCCTCCATTATCCCCTCCCACCTCCCCTTTGGTTGCTGTCAGATTGTTCTTAATTTCAATGTCTCTGGTTATATTTTGCTTGCTTGTTTGTTTTGTTGATTAGGTTCCACTTAAAGGGGAGGGACAAATACCATATGATCTCAACCTAGGAAGTTAAGCTCCCTTTATAAGCCACATTTCAATTCATTTAGCACAGATCATTTAAACAGAGAAGTAGCAGCTGAACTATACAGAAAGCTCCTGAGAAACAGTAGCTAAAGGAGGGCAGGACACCTACAAAATTCAGCTCTGGTGACAGAAAACTCAATGCAGGTGAGGGAGAAGATGATGGTGAGGTAGGTGGGAGTGAAGCCCAGTTCTCCCTGTGCCCAGCTGGAACACCTAGCCAATCTTCTGAGGAACAGAGTGAACAGCCAACAGAATCCCAGCTTATATGATGTTTGGAGACCAAAAATTGCAGAAGACGTTGAAAAACAGATGAGGAGATTGTGCTGGGATGGTAAGGTCCCTGGGATCTGCACAGGAACCAAAGCTGCTGCAGCTCCCAGCCCAGTGCCTACCGCAGGATATGGCGAGCAGAGTTAGATCACCAGCTCCCTCCGCTACCAGAACAGGGAGGGCAGCCCAGCACCAGGAGGGACCTGGATGCTGGAAGTCACTGTGGGGAACAGAGATGAAATGGGAGACACAGAGGTGGTACACATCCACTGGGACTGTTGACGCCGACACCACAGAAATTGAAGTGCCAGGTGACAACTGGAGAAGGGAGGGGTTGGGCCGTGTCACACCCTGACTCACAGAGTCTCTGAACTGGTTGGAAATCTGGGCTGTGTGAAAAGCTGAGCACTTGTTAAGAACAGTGGCTGCTTTTAAGGAACTCTTGAACAGTGGCTGGCTCGTCCCAAGGGTGATTTGAGTTTTGAATGCCCAGACACTGAATGGCTAAGTGGAACTGCGCACCTGAGCTTGTCTCACGCTGTATGACTAGAGGCTGATTGGACCTTCACCCGAGATGGGGTGGCTGAGTGAAATAGCGGACCTGAGATTGAATCACACAGTGCACCCAGAGACTGAGTGGCTGATTTGAGCCTCACAGCTCATGCAGGACCTAGGCTGGAGACCAGGAAACTGTGAATATTGCAGCCAAGACCTGGTCCCCATCCTCTCAAAACTGTAGGAAGGGAGAAAAGTGAAGCTCAGGCCCACTCTTCCTGTGGCATCTAGGAAGACCAGCAGAAGTCACTACACAGGTTTAAAGTCAGCAGGAGGCTAATTGTTATTTTTTTCTTTCTTTTTCTTCCTCTTCTTTTTCTTCCCCCAAGTGAGACAATAAGACCTGGAGTTATGAAGAGTCCAGAGACAGATTGAAAGGGGGAGCATGAGGCTATCCCCAAAAATTGAGAAACTGAGACAAATGTCACATTGCTATCCCTAAGAGCTGGCATTTTATTGTGTATGTGCATCACTATTTTTTCATTATTTTTACCACTTCTATTTTATTAGTTTTTTTAATTTCTCTTCCTTATGTTTAGTTTTCCTCATTTTATTTTGCTCTTTAATAGCATTGTTTGACAGCTTTCCCTTATTCTCACTACTGTATTTTAATTTTCCTTCTTTCATTTCACCTGTATTCCAATAACACACAACTCTTGATCATGTACTTTCTATTCTGGTTATCCAAATCATATATCTCTTCTCATAGCATTGTTGTTCCAGTACTACTGTAAATAATTATTGTTCCATACACTTGTACATACTATATAGCAGCCCTCCCTGATCTTAGCCCACTTCACTTTAATCCTGAGCATTATTATTGTTGTGGCCAACTCTATTCTCTCTCACATTATGTTTACTTTCTATCCTTTAATCTCACTATATCTCATCATTTAACCTTACACAAGCACTCTGATTTCTGGATTGAGCTCACAATCCTCCTCCTCTCTTACAAAAGTCTTATCTCTCTTTCACCTTTTACAAAAAGTTGCTAGTTGGGTGAAATATCACAGTTAATGATATACTTATCCAGAAATCCAGGAGATGCTTATTAAAGAATCTCCTATCACTTCTGTACTTGCTGGTACTTTAAATCCCATAAAATACTCTCCTGCTGTTTTAATCCATTTTGCCTACCCCCTGCCACTGATCACATACAAGAATAGGTGGGAGCTGCAAACATCAGTATACCTGCTAGAGGAGAAAAACCACTAACAAAGGAACCACCAAAAGGCAAAAACCCAAGTACAACAAGAGAGTCCACACAAACAGAAGAAGGGGCAAACCTACAGCATCCAGACAAGAATATCAAAGAGACCACACCACTGAACCTCATAGAATCCCAACTATAGAAGTTCATCCTACAAAGACAGCTAGCAAAGTGAAACATCAGGAAGCACAGAAACAAACAATAAAGTCACCAAAAATGGGGAGACAAAAAAAAGAACATGCAATCAAAAGGAATGGAAGACTCCCCACTAAAACAGCTAAACGAAATGGAGGTAACCAAACAATTAGATATAGAATTCAAATTAATGGTTATAAAGATGATCAAGGAATTCACCAACAACTACAAGGAACTGAGTGAGAACTGCATCAGAATGAAAAAGGAAATAGAAACTATAAACAAAAACAAGAAAGAAATGAACAATAAAATCTTATAAATAAAAAACATACTAGAAAAATTGCAAGCAGGCTGGATGAAGCAGGGGATTGAATCAGTGAGTTGGAGGATAAGGTAGGAAAAAAAAACACACCCAGATACAGCATGAAAAGGAAAAGAGACTCAGAAACAACAAATATGTGGTAAGGGAGCTGCAAGACAATGTGAAACAAGATAATATCCGTATAATAGGGATACTAGAGTAAGAAAAAGAAGAGCAAGGGGTAAAAAACCTGTTTTAAAAAAATGATGGAAAACTTCCTTAATTTGATGAAAGAAAAATTCACACAAATCCAGGAAACACACAGGAAGTCCCAGTAAAGAGGAATGCAAAGAGGCCCACTTCAAGACACATCATAATTAAAATGACAAAATTCCAAGACAAAGAATCTTAAAGGCAGCAAGGGAGAAACAGAAAGTAACATACAAGGGAGCCCCCATAAGACTAACAGCTGACTTCTCAATGGAAAAACTCCAAGCCAGGAGAAAATGGCAAGAAATATTCCAAGTAATGAAAACTAAAGGCCTGAAACAAAGACTACTTTACCCAGAAAGGCTCTCAGTTAAGATGGAATGCCAAGTAAGGAGCTTCCCAGACAAAAGAAGTTTAAAACAATACACCTCCAGCAACCAGTTCTGCAAAACAGCTCTGCAAGGGACTTTTTTTTTTTAATTATATTTTATTGATTATGCTATTACAATTGTCCCATTTCTCCCCCATCATTCCCCTCCATCCTGCACACCCCCTCCCACCCACATTCTCCCCTTTAGTTCATGTCCATGTGTCATAAGTTCATTAGCTTCTACTTTTCCCACACTATTCTTGCTCTCCCTCTGTGTATTTTCTACCCACTGTCTATGCTACTTATTCTCTGTACCTTTTCCCCCTCTCTCCTCCTCCCACTCTGCTGTTGTTAACCCTCCATGTGATCTCCATTTCTGTGTCTCTACTCCTGGAAATTGTTCAATATTTGGGGAATGACATGTAGTACAAGCTTCTACCAGTCATGGAAACCAGAACTCCACACCATCATGATAGTTTTGAAAAAGAAAAGAAAGAAAAGTCCTTCATCAGAGTCTAAAAAGCACCGCTGTAGAGCACAGGCCAGGAAACTTTTTCTATAAAGGGCCAGATATATAATAAGATCTCAAGTTCTGTAGGTCATAAAGTCTCTGTAGCAACTACTTGACTGTCATTATAAAGCAAAAGCAGCACTGTATGATGTGTAAGCAAGTGAGTATGGCTATATTACAATAAAACTTCATTTTCCAAACCAGAAGGAGGTGCAGATTTGACCCACAGGCTGTCCTGCGCCAACTCCTATTTTAATGGATGACTGCTGGTCAGACATGATGCCACCAGAAGTTGATGCTGAATCCACTTGACCCAACACAACCCTTGCATTTGAAACTGGAGGAAGAGATGGAGCAAATGGCCACTGTCTCCTATTTTTGTCAGTGATTTTCTCTACTTGCAGTGGCCACAGAAACAAACTGCCCCTCCCCTTTTGTTCTTATAATACTGCAAAATCTGTGAGAACAAGACCAAAAACATCTGAACAACCCTCAGCTATACCCTAGGAAAACAAGAAAATCAAAAGGACATGTCTGTATCAGAGAAGGAAAAGCTACATCCCCTTCCTCCAGTTCAGGGGTTTGCAACAATGACCCATTGTTGAATGGCATCTCCCAAATCAGTCTGCCATCTGTTTTTGTAAATAATGTTTTATTGAAAGAAAGCCATGCCCACTAAATTACATATTGTCTGCGGCTGCTTTCAAGCTCAATGGCAGACTAGAGTAGCTGCAAATGAGACCTTAAGACTACAAAGCCTAAAATATTTACTATTCGGATCTTTGCAGAAAATTTTGCGACCTCTGCTGTACTTCCTCCCATGACTGGCAGGCCCTTGTTCCAGTGGATAAGAGGACAAGTTTCTATGTTGCCATCAGTAGGACTGACGCCTCTACTTTGTCTGGAAAATCTTCTGCTCAACAAGGTGCTCACAGTCATGGAGGCTTCTTGCTGTGTTTCTCCCAAGTTTCTTGGTGGCTTCCAAGTCCCTTTTAAGTAAGTTCTTATACTATTATAAGTATGTAGACAGAGTCATTCATGAAGTTGTCTATTATGGAAAGGCAGCATTAACTTGGTGCCTTTTTACATTAAACTCATAAAAAGAATGTTAAAAGCCTTGAGCACAAAACTTGACAGGATGGACAATAACCACCTTACCTCTACACCCCTAAAACATTCCCTAAATGAGAAAACCGTTGCTAAACAAAGCGATTCTCTTACTTCCCAGAGAACTGGGAACTGTTTTTGTCAAAATTTCAAAGAATAGAAAGCATCATAAATACATGAAGCAAACTTCAACAAACAAAACCGTACAGCTTTTAAACTCACTGTAATTCTCCTAACGAAGCAGAAAAGCAGGCTGCAGTGCTGTGAGTAAAGGCAGAAATCCACAAAAAAAGCTCCTATGTAACACTTAACAAAACACAGTTGTTTCACTTTTAGCCAGTTGGAAAGAAGAAACTGCTTCAACAGTTACCTGATGTTCTCCAGTGGCACCGTACAAATACTACTAGTGCCATCTTCTGGTCATCTGTTTCAATTGCATGTCACCTGTCACATGATGGCGTTATTTTTCCAAGCCAGTGAGGAATGAACCATTGTAGAATCATGAGGCCCCTAAGAAAAAGGATCTGCAGAGCTCTCTACAGATCTTTACATATTACAAGATCCTAGACCAAGTTGCTTTTTTATTGACTTTTAATGCAGGAAATACTTCTTTGAAATCATAGTTTGGCCACATTGCAAAGACCAGATTACTTCTATCACTAATTTTTGGCTCCAAAAGCTTGAGAATTCTGTCAGCAAGAGAAATACCACTGTACTACTGAGCTTCCACTCACTCACAGCTCTCCCCAGGCCACAAAGATAGCCAGGCAAAGGGCAGTCCTTGGAGAAGACAAGAAGTACATTACTATTTGGACCCATATACCCCTCATAAGGAAAGGCACTCTCTGAGGTTCCGGACCAAGTTTCTTTAGCCAGGCTGCCACACTCCCTATAAGTGTATTTTAGGGGTCAAAGATTGGTAGGTAAAGTAGTTGCCCTTCTATTTTGTAATTCTTTCTACAGAAATTAGATGAAGTAAACAGAAAGCACACAGACCTGCCAGACAAAGCCCACCTACACCACTATAAGAACAGAATTGGGTCTTCTCATAGACAGGAGCTTCCTGCCTTGCCTGTCTTCATCCCAACCACATTCTGGATACAAAACTGAGCATGACCTGGCCAAAAGGTTTATAGGCAATCAGGAAAGAAAGACTTAAAACATGACAGAGGCCAGGGATTGGGGTAGGACCCAGTGGGAAATACACAAGGGCCTAGAGAGAAACTCAGAGTTTCCTCTCTCTCCCTTGACAGATATATGGGCCTGACTTGCCTGTGCTAAATAAATCCTTTTGCTTCTGAATTGACCATTTGACTTCCTGAAAGTAAAACTATTAGAGGCTTTCTCTTAACCCATGTTACATATCCTCAGAGTTGAGATCAATAAGCCACAAAGGGAGTTTCTACCACTCCTCCCTGGGCCGATTAATGATTGCAAATATATAGAGCCAGTGTGCCCCAGCATTCCTAGAGGTGGGGCGGTGGGGTGGGGGGGTGGTGCTGGGCTGGGGAGAGAATGTTCACAGGGATCTTCTGGGCCCTGACAAGAAGTGGAAGAAACACATTCCTCTGAAGAAAAAAGGCATTTGTCTCAAAAAAAATTGTTTGCATTGGGGAGAAATGTCATACATAATGGTCAATGGTAAAGGAAACAAGCTGGCATCTCTTCTGAATGTCAGAAAAAGCATTGGTGTACAAAAGATATTGTTATGATTTATAATTATAGCTGCCATTTATTGATGGACACTGCTTTTCTTTATCCAGGCTTTTACACCCGTGTTTAATTTTATTTTTTATTAAACATTTTATTGTTCTATTAAGTTGTCCCAAATTTTCCCCCTTTACTCTCTCTCCTCCACCCATCCCACTCCCCACTCCCACAGCCAATACCCACCCTGTTGTCCATGTCAATGGGTCATTTATACATGTTCCTTGACTAGAACCCTCTCCTCCTTTCCCCCATTAATAGTCTTACCCCTCCCCTCTGGTCACTGTAATTTTGTTTCTTATTTCTATGTCTTCAATTCTATTTTGTTCATTTGTTTGTTTTGTTCTTTAGTTATTCTTATATGTGAGATCATACAGTATTTGTCTTCCACCACCTGCCTTATTTCACTTAGCATAATAATCTCCAGTTCCATCCATGCTGTCAGGAAGGTGGGAGTTCATTCTTTGTTTCTACTATGTAGTATTCCACAGTTTTTTGATCCACTCACCTATTGATTGACAGGCTGTTTCTAGCTCTTGGTTATTGTAAATAATGCTACTATGAACATAAGGGTGCACAAGTTCTTTTGAACTTGTGTTTCAGGATTTTTAGGGTATAATCCCAGCAGTGGAATTGCTGGGTCAAAAGGCAATTCCATTTTCAGCTTTTTGATGAAATTCCATAAAGTTTTCCACAGTGGCTCCACCAGTCTGCATTCCCACCAACAGTGTACTACAGTTCCCTTTTCTGCACAAACTGGCCAGGACTTGTTTTTTGTTGATTTGTTTATGATGGCCATTTTGACAGTGTGAGATGGTATCTCATTGTGATTTTAATTTTTATTTCTCTGATGGCTAGTGCATTGTTTCATATGTATACAGGCCCTCTGTATGTCCTCCTTGGAGAAGTGTCCCTTCAGGTCCTTTGCCCATGTTTTAATTGGATTGTTTATCATCCTGATGTAGAGTCGTATGAATTCTTTACCTATTTTGAAGATCAAATCCTTGTCTGAGGTATCATTGACAAATGTGTTTTCCAATATGGTCAGTTCCCTTATTATTTTGATGATGGTTTCTTTAGCTGTGCAGTAGCTTTTTAATTTGCCATAATCAAATTTGTTTGTATTTTCCTTTATTTCCCTTGCCCTACAAGATATATTAAAAAACATATAGCATGTGTGATATCTGAAATTTTACTTCCTATGTTTTCTTCTACAACATTTATGGAGTCATGACTTATATTTAAGTATTTTTTTCCCTCTTGAGTTTAGTCTAGTGTATGATGTAAGTTGGTGGTCTAGTTTCACTTTTTTGCATGTAGCTGTCCAGATCTCCCAACACCATTTATTATGAAGAGGCTGTCTTTCGCCATTGTAAGCTCATGCCCTCTTTGTCTAGTATTAATTGACTATATTGACATGGGTTTATTTCTGGGCTCTCTATTCCATTCTATTTTTCTATGTGTCTGTTTGTACGCCAGTAAAAGACTGTTTTGACTACAGTGGCCTTGTAATATAGTTTGATACCAGGTATTGTGACCCCTCCTACTTTGTTCTTTCTCAAAATTGCTGAGGGTATTTGGGGTTCTTTATGATTCCATAAAAGCTTTTGAAATATTTTTTCTATATCTGTGATATGTCATTGGTATTTTCATATGGATTGAATTGTATCTATAGAATGCTTTAGGTATTATGGACATCATGATGATATTTCTTCCAATCCATAAACACAGTATATGATTCTATTTATTTGTGTCTTTCTTCTTTCTTTAGTGTTGTGTATTTTTCTAAAGAGAGGTCTTTTACCTCCTTGGTTAGGTTCATTCCTAGATACTTTATTTCTCTTGTTGCTATAGCAAATGGGATTTTTGTTTTGAGATTTCTGTTTCTGATATTTCTTTATTGGTGTACAAAAATGCCTTTGATTTCTGAATATTGACTTTCTGTCTTGCTGCTTTGCCAAATTCATTTATATAGGTTGAGTGGTTTTTTGGTGGAGCCTATAGGGTTTTCTATGTACACTATCATGTAATCTGCAATGACAGTTTTGCTTCCTCCTTTCCAATTCAACACCTTTATTTATTTATCTTGTCTGATTGCTGTGGCTAGGACATCCAATACTATATTGAATAGAAGTAGTGAAAGCAGATATCCTTGTCTTATTCCTGATCCTAGTGGGAAAGCTCTTAGTTTTGCCCATTGAGTATGATGTTGGTTGTAGGTCTCATACACTGCATTTATTATGGTGAGGAATACTTCCTCTACTCACATTTTGCTTAGTGTTTTTATCATAAATGGGTGCTGTACCTTATCAAATGCTGTTTCAGTATCTATTGATATGATCATGTGATTTTTATCTTTCATTTTGTTTATGTGATGTATTACGTGTATTGACTTGAGAATATTTTACTACCGTTACATCTCTGGTTTGTATCCCACTTGATCATGGTGTATGATCTCTTTAATGTATTGCTGGATTTGGTTTGCCAATATTTTGTTGAGGATTTTAGCATCTATGTTCATCAGCAATATTATCCTGTAGTTTTCTTTCTTTGTTCTGTTGGTATCTGGTTTTGAATTAGGATGCTGGCTTCGTAAAAACAGTTCGGGAGTCTTCTCTCTTTTTGGATTTTTCAGAAGAGTCTGACAAGGATAAGGGTTTTAACTCTTCCTTAATGCTGTGTAAATTTTCTCCTGTGGAATGGTCCTATCTGGGGCTTTTGTGAGCTAGGAGTTTTTGATTACTGCTTCAATTTTGTCAGATGTTATTGGTCTGGTCAGGCTTTCTGCTTCTACTTTATTCAGTTTTAGAAGGTTATGTTTCTCAAGAAATTTGTCCATTTAACCGAGGTTTTCAAATTTCTTGGCACAACTTCTTCACAGTAATTTCTTACAATCCTTTGTATTTCTGTGGTATCAGTTGTAATCTCTCCTCTTTCATTTCTGACTGTGTTTATTTGGGTCCTTTTTCTTTTTTTTAAAGACTTATTTATTTTCAGAGAGGGGAAAGGAGGGAGAAAGAGACAGAAACATCAATGTGTTGCCGCCTCTCCTGTGCCACCTACTGGGGACCTGGCCTGCAACCCAGGCATGTGTCCTAGACTGGGAATCAAACCTGTGACACTGTGATTCACAGGCCACCACTCAATCCACTGAGCCACATGAGCAAGGGCACTATTTTTCTTGATGAATCTGTTTAAAGGCTAATCGATTTTGTTTATCTTTTCAAAGAAACAGCTCCTGGATTTATTCATCCTTAGAATTGTGCTTTTAGTCTCTGTCATTTAATTCTGTTGTGATCTTGATTATTTCCTTCCTTCTACTTGCTCTGGGCTATCTTTGTTGTTGTTCTTCCAGTTCTTGTAGGTGTAGGGTAGGTTGTTTATTTGAAATGTTTCTCTTTTTTTGGTAGACCTGTATCACTATGAACTTCCCTCTAAGGACTGCCTTCACTGTGTCCTGCAGTTTTGGGTTCTAGTGAGTTCATTTTCATTTTTTCCAGAAATTTTTTTATTTCTTCCTTGATCTCATTCTTGACCCATTCATTATTTAATAGCATGCTATTCAATCTCCATGAGGTTGAGTGTTTTTGAGTTTTTTCCTTGAGGTTGGTTTCTAGTTACAGCCCCTTGTTGTCAGAGAAAATGCCTGATATGATTTCAATTTTCTTGCATTTGTTGAGGGTTGTTTTGTGTCCTCTCATGTGGTCTATCTTTGAAAATGTTCCATGTGCATTTAAAAACAATGTGTATTTTGCTTCTTTGAGGTGAAAGGCTCTACATACATTAGGTAAGTCCATTTGGTCTAGGGCATTGTTCAATGCCACAATATCTTTGATATTTTGTTTGGAAGGTATATCCATTTTCAACAATGGGGTGTTAAAATCCCCTACTATAATTATGTTACTGTCAATATCTGTACTGAATTCCTCTAAGATTTTCTTTATGTATTTGGGTGCTCCTATGTGAGGTGCATATATATTTACAATGTTTATGTCTTCATGGTGGATTCTTCCCTTGAGTATTATGAAGTGACCTTCTGGGTCTCTTTTTATGGCCCTTGTTTTGAAGTCTATTTTGCCTCATATGAGTATTGCTACCCCAGCTTTTTTTTTTTTTCCTGTCCATTTGCTTGGAAAATCTGTTTCCAGTACTTCACTTTCAGTCTGTGTAGGTATTTTGTTCTGAGGTGGGTCTTTTGTAGGCAGCATGTGTGGGTCATAATTTCCTATCCATTCAGCTATTCTATGTCTTTTGATTGGGGCATTTAATCCATTATCATTTAGGTTTCTTATTGATAGGTATTTATTCATTGCCATTGTATTCCCTTCATACCTGTGTCCCACTCTGTCTTACTGTTTTTCTTCCTTTTCTTAAAGGAGTTCCTTTAGCATCTTTTGCAGTGCTGGTTTGGTGGAAGTGTATTCTTTCAGCCTTCCTTTGTCTGGGAAACTCCTTATTTCCCCTTCTATTATAATTGAGAGCCTTGTCGGATAGAGTAGTCTTGGTTGAAGGCCTCTGGTTTTCATTACTTGGAATATTTCTTGCCAATCCATTCTGGCCTGGAGCATTTCCATTAAGAAGTCAGCTGCTAGTTTTATTGGGGCTTCCTCACATGTTATTTCCAGTTTCTCCTTTTCTGGCTTTACAATTTTCTTTATCTTGGAATTTTGCTGTTTTAATTATGATGTGTCTTGAAGTGGGCCTCTTTGGGTTCCTCTTGATTGAGACTCTGTGTTTCCTGAATTTGTGTGACTTCTTGTCTCATCTGATTAGGGAACTTTTACATCATTAGTTTTCAAACAGGTGTTCTGTCCCTTGCTCACATGTTCTCCTACTATATCACTATTACATGGATATTATGTTTCATGTTGTTCTGAATTTCCCTTAACCCCTATTTATTATTTCTGAGTCTCTTTTCCTTTTCTTGCTTTTTCTGGGTGTTTGTTTCTATCTTGCCCTCCAGCTCGATGATTCCATCCTCTGCTTCATCTAGATTGCTTTTGATTCCTTCTGCTGTACTATTCAATTCAGAAATTGTATACTTTTTCATTTACTCTCAGCCCTTGTTGATAGTTTCTATTTCCTTTTTCATGTTGATATAGTTTGCAGTGAGTTCATTTTAGTTTCTCTGTAGTTTTTGTTAATTCTTTGTGAGCTCATTGAGCTTCCTTATAACCATTGCTTTGAACTTATCTGATAGTCCACTTGCCTCTATTTCATTTAGCATTCTTTCTGAGGCTTCCTCCTTTCATTTGGGTATTGTTTCTTTGTCTTTGCATTGTTTGTAAGACTCTTCTTTAGAGCAACAAGTATGAAAGACATATGGACAAAAGCTGGGGGGGGTGGAAATGGGAGGGAGCTGGGGAGGGGTGGGGCGGAGGGAGGGGATGGGAGTAGAAAACAGAAAACTGTATAACAACAACAATTAAAATAAAATTTAATTTAAAAAAAAAACAGACTCTTCTTGTTAGCCTCTGCTTCTTAAATTGGTCTGTTCTGACTCCCTGGGTTTATGGTGTGAAATTCTATGGTAGGAGTCCTGTGAGATTCAGTAGTGCAGTCTCCTTGATCCCGAGAGCTTGCTGGTCTTGGGTTGTCATTTATGTTGGTTCTCTGTATATCTTTGGGCTTTGATTATTGTTGGATCTTTCTTTAGTTGATCCTTCCCTCTAGCTGGTTAACTAAAGGTCAGTCCATCCACCACATCTTGTATTCTGTTGTGCAGGTGTGGACAGGTTGTGTTGAAGCTGGTTCTTCTGTATGTATGAGGTTTTGATGCTCCTCTCTCACTATTGTTCAGTTGTTAGTTCTCAGTAATTTCTCCACCATTTAATTGTATTTCCAAATGATCCTGGGTGGAAGTTATTTTGGCTTCCACTCACTCCTTCACCTTTTTCCATTATTATCTGGTGGTGGTTCCTTTGTTGGTGGGTTCTCTCTTTCAGCAGGTATACTGGTGTTCACAGCTCCCTCCTACACTTTTTTTGTGATCAGTTGGAAGGGGAAGGCAAAACGGAGTAAGACAGCAGGAGTGTGTTCTATAGTATTTAAAGTAACAATCCATAGAGAAGAGATAGGAGATCCTTTGGGTAAGCATAGTGTTAACCATGATATTTCACCCAAATAGCTACTTTTTAGAAAGGGTGGGAAAAAGATAAGACTCTTGGTGGGGGGGGATTGTGAGTTGTATCTAGAGAGCAGTGAGCTTGTGGGAGGTCAGACTATGAGATACAGTGAGAGCAGAGGATAGAAAATAGGTGTAGTGTGCTAGAAAACAGGGTTAACCACAACAGTGACAAAGTTCCAGAAATAGTGAAGTGAGCTATGATCCAGGAGGGGTGCTGTGCAGTATTTACAATTGTATGGAACAGCAATTATTTACAATAGTAATGGAGCAAAAATCATGTGACAGAATCTATGTGATCTGAATAACAAGAATGGGAAGTAGACAACCTAGGGTAGTGTGCTATTACAACATAAGTGAAATGAAAGAAGGAAAATTAAAAACATACTATGAAAGACAGAACAAGGAAAAACAAACAATGCAATTTAACAAACCAAATGAAGAAGACTAAACATAAAGAAGAGAAATAAAAAAATACTAATAAAAGATGTACAAATGAAAAAAACTTTAATTATTCAAATATACGATAACTTGCAAGTTCTCTGGAATCACAAAGTGAAATCTGTCTCATTGTGTCAGTTCTTGGGGTGACCCCTCTTTGGGTGTAACTCTGGTCCTTTCACAGCTCCAGGTTTCATTGTCTGACTTGTGGGGATAAAAAAAAAAGAAGGAAGGAAGGAAGAAGGAATTTTTTAAAAAGTCTCCTGCTGGGTTTAAACCCAGCAAATGAGTTCTGCTGGTCTTCCTGGCTGCAGCCAGCTGAGGGACATTGGGTCCCTTGGGACAAGGGTTTCACTCTTGTCCCTTCCTGTGGTTTTGTGGGGATAGGCACCAGGTCTGATCAGCGCTCTTCACAGTTGCCCAGTCTCCAGCCCAGTTTCTCAGTTCACCGCCAGGACCCCAGTGCCCTTCTTTGCCCAGACTACACCTTCAGTCCATCAGTTGTGTTGTCCTTGAGGTGTACCTATTAGGGGCAACTCACACATCACCTTCTCGCTCTTTGCTATCCTAGATGCTAGGGAGTCTCAGAGTCTCTTCAGGGTAGTTGAGCTCCCCTACTGTGTTAAGTCTTTCTGGGGATTGCTGAGTCCCTGAGTCCTGCTCTCCTGTGCTTGGACATCTCTGCCTCCCTCTTAGTGAGCCAGTTGACCTGCAGGGCAGGGGCGCCAACATGACTGCCGATATGGATGCAGGCACCTGCCTCCTCTGCTGCTGCACCTGGGGAGTTGGGTCAGGTATGTGCCCGCCTCCCCTGCTGTGGGAACAGCTGAGGCGGGGTAGGGGTTGGTTGGTTCAGTGGCACACACTGGGATCACTGGCACAATTTGGATGCACTCTGTTGCTGTGGAGGGGGTAGGGGCACAGTCTCGGTCCTATCGCAGAGGTTAGGCTGCAGAGGCATAGACCAGGATGGCGGAGGTGACTGCTGTGGGAGAATTCCCTAAACAGCCACTGAGTGCCTCTTTTTTTGTCTTTTTAAAAAATTCCTCTGATTCAAGCCTGCCACTCCAAACAAGTGCCTGGCCTCTCACACAACCCAAATCTCCAACCATACTAGAGACTATCAGGGTCAGGGTCCATCACGGCCCAACTCTTCCCAGCTGACATCCACAGTCTCAGTGGGTGCACACCATACCTGTGTGTTTGCCACTTCATCCTTATTCTCCCCACCCTGCCATGACTTCAAGCATCCAAGGCCATCCTGGTGCTGCTCAAACCTCCTTGTTTGGCAGGGGAGGGTGCCATTGACTTGGCTCTCTCCCAAGAATCCTGCAGCAGAACCAACCGGTGGGCTCCAGGCCTGGGGCTGCAGCCACCATATCCTGGTCCCTGAACTGGTCCCTGGGACCTTATTGTCCTGAAGCACTCTCCTTACTGTCTGATTTTTCAATGTCAGCATATATGAACAACCTTCATATATGCTGGGATACCGTGGGCTGCTCACTCCGTTCCTCAGAAGATCGGCTAGGTGTTCCACCCATGTGCAGGGGGAAGTAGACTCCACCATATATCACTTACATGTGGAATCATTTAAAAAAAAAGCTCATAGATACAGAGAATGGTAGTTGCTAGAGATGGGGTTTCAGTGTGGGCAAAATGAGTCAAGTGGGTCAAAAGGCACAAGCTTCCAGTTAGAACATAAATAAGTGATAGGGATATAACATACTACTTGATGATTATATTATAGCTACTAATACTGTACCAAATATTTTAAAGTTGCTAAAAGAGTAAATCTTAAAAGTTCTCATCACAAGAAAAAAAACTATGTATGACAAATGGTGACAAGTGTTAACAAGATGTATTGTGGTGATCATTTCATATACAAATATCAAATCAATATGTTGTACACCTGAAACTAATATAATGTTATATGCCAATTACACCTTAATAAACAATTTAGGAGCATTAACAGAACATTTAATCACATTAGCTGAGTTTAAGTGTAGTCCCTAAAGAATACTTAGTTTATTTATTCTGTTGTACTGTTTTATGAAATAAGTAAATTCAATCTAAACTGCTTAATTATTATTTTTGTTACTTATTTCAAACTATAAAGTTTGTGTATACTATTTCAAATTGATGCAAGTAGCCTCTAATATAGGTCTACATTTAATTATCTATAAAATATTAATGGAAACATTACTATTCCAATCAGGCACAATTTTCTTCCACTTTAAAATAAAAACTTCTAACCCAGCTCAACAACTAATCATATCTCAAATTATGGATTTGAAAATATTAATAGAGGCACATTTTCAAAAATAAATACAGTATAAAATCTTGCTTTCTCACTGAGTCAGTGTAATTTATGTTTGTTTGCTTTTATGGCTATTTGATTTGCACTGTTCTTCTGGGCAAGTTCAGTATGCAATCCTCATTCTTTAGACACTCAAAAAAACCCCACAGACTTAAATTGTATGAGAACTTAATCTGATACTGTCAGCCAAAGACACCATAAGTAGCACTGTAAGAACCTTTGTACTAAATTTTAACACTGTTCATTAACAGTTCCATTTTCCTGAGTTTGCGTTTGTTCTTTGGCATCGATTTAGGATATAGTCCATTTTTCAGAAGGTGTTCCTTGCTGAGGCGAATTCGAGCACCATGCTGAAGCTGGAAAGAGCATAAAGCTTGAAGAGGACGAAGCAAAGTCTGTTAAGATAAAAAAAAAAAAAACAAACCTAAAAATGTGTCTGTGACAAGTCATGGTTTTCTATCTAGAATTTTTCTTCAGAAACAAGCATCATGATGATGATAATGATGATGATGATTTGCTTTTAACTATAAAGAGCAATAGTTACCCTAAAATATATGATGATTTCTAAATTAATAACTTATTTAAATCCATACCTTATATACCAATAAATAACTCCAGTGAAAAGATACAAATTGATTTTCCATACAGGTGATAAAGTCCAAATTTAGCTTTATACATTAAAATATTTAAACCCCACTAAAAACCACTGTCATTATAATTTGATCTGTAACAAGGAGACTGCAAGAAATCATAATTAGTTGATTCATTTT
This sequence comes from Anoura caudifer, assembly GCA_004027475.1. Lineage (NCBI taxonomy): Eukaryota > Metazoa > Chordata > Mammalia > Chiroptera > Phyllostomidae > Anoura > Anoura caudifer. Next base: position 230,310 of record PVKU01000759.1, on the reverse strand, counting down.
TCAATCACAGAAGGCTGCAAGCTTCCTGCTACCTGATAACAATTAGATGATGACAGTAATGCGTAAGTAGTTTACTAATGCACAGTAGTCCATGGACTACATACAGGTTAGATATCCAGGTTTTGGTGCATTTGAAATAATTCTAACTGTATATGTACCAGTCTAAATTTAAATACCTACAGGGCCAGCCATTTAATGTAAGTATGTGAACTGGGTGGATTCACAGGGTAACAGAGAATAGTGGAAGTTGTAAAAAAAAAAAAGATGGGATCATTCATTATGCCTTTCCTAAAGTTATTCAATAAAAAATTTTTAAATAAAAACTATATACTAGTTTTTTATACCATACAAAGATGTCAGTGTTTTAAACACATTTTGAATCAGATTCTTTCCTTGAGCCTGAGAACCCTTATCTAAATTTTTAAGATAACAATAGCAACACTTGATTGAGCAGTGTTAAAAAAAAAGAGGAAGAAAGCAAAGAAAAAACTGATCTATTTAACTACAAAAATTTCAAAATGTCTGCAAAAATTTACTCCCTCACATATACAAGAAGTAAAAAGGGCTTAATAGCTTTAATGTACAGTAAATTCTTACAAATTTTAGCAGTCACTGGTAGTTGCTTCATAATTCATCCATCCTTTTCTTCCTTATTAAAAAATCAAAAATTTTATTCAAGGTGGCAATGTGTCTAGCTAGTAATATCACATTGGTTAATGACACAATCTATCCAATGAGATGTATGTGGAAGTCCTTAAGTGGGGCTTCTAGAGAGTCTTTTTAAAATGGGACAGACTCAGCAGGCGGAGGCCTGCTCTTTCTTCTTGACTGGAACAGTATTGTTAGAGGTGGAATAACCTCTAACATGTGTCTACAGGGCAATAAATATGAAGATTAAAACCAAATATATATGATGATGAACAGAAAGACAGGAAAAATCTAGGTCTCTGATGCATCCCAGCCCTGGCAGTTCTTACTTACAGGAAAAAAAGAAATTCCTATATGGTTCAACCACTGCAGTAAGTGCTCTATTACATAAGAAAAAGACCAATATCTTGGAAAATCTGCATGACACTGCTGTAGGAAGTCCCTTAGATATGTTCTCATAATTTCTTTTAATATCTTCATTTCTTCAAACAAGGGAGAAAATGTGGAAATGACTATATAGTACTTTACAGACTCAACATAGTGGAATCACTGGATTCTGAAACACTGTACTTAGGAAACATATCTAGGACCATATACAGACTGAAACAACTGAAGGTTCTATTGCAATTTTATGACATCAAATTCTTCATGGACAGGAGAACACTAATATTCCTATGGTTTAAGGGCCTCCAACTTTTACCTCCTGAAGATAAACATCTATTAATTTTCTGAGGTAATCAAGAGAAAGAATTTTGGAGATAGACAAATCTGAATGAGATTCCCTGCTCCACCTCTGTGGTCATCACTAGGGCTATTCACAAATATTCCAGTGCTCCCTAGTACATGATCAGACTGGATTTTCTAGCCCCCTTTGAAGTTAGGCATGGCTATATAAGTAGCTTTGGTTAATGACATGTGAGCACAAATATGTGTGCCACCTCTGGGCAGAAGCTTTAAACTCAGTATAAGATTCACCACTTCCCCTTATTTTCTCCTTGAAGAAAGTAGAATGACATGTCTCAAGAACACCTCCATCAGCTTGGGTCCCTAAGTGATTGCAATGAGCAGAGATCCTCCTGGAAATCCCACTGGACAGACAGCATGAGAGGCATAAACCTTTGTTGTACTGTGCCATTCTAATTTGGGGGTTTTAAATTACTGCAGCCTAATCCAGTTCATCTTTTTTTTTTTTTTTAATTGAACTTATTTAGGTGACATTGGAAAATGAAATTATACAGATTTCAGGTGTACAATTTTGTAACACATCATTTGTATATTGATTGCATTGTGTGTTCATCACTCCAAGTCAAATCTCCTTCCATCACCATTTATCCTCTGTTTACCCATTCACCCTTTTTTAACTCCTCCCTCCCCACTTCTCCTCTGGTAATCACAATGCTGTTGTCTGTATTTTTTGAGGGATACTTTTAATTATTATTATTATTTTTTTGCTTACATTCCTTCACCTTTTTCATGCAGCGCCACAACCTACTTCCCCTCTGACAGCTGTCAGTCTGTTCTCTATAAGTCTGTTTCCATTTTGTTTGTTAGTTTATTTTGTTCATTAAATCCCATATATAAGCGAAATTATATGGTATTTGTCTTTCTCTAACTGGCTTATTTCACTCAGCATAATGCTCTCCAGGTCAATGCATGCTGTCACAAAGGGTAAGATTTCCTTCTTTTTTACAGACAAGTACTATTCTATTGTGTAAACATACCACAGCTTTTTTATCCACTCATCTCCTGATGGACATGTGGACTGCTTCCAAATCTTGGCTATTGTAAATAATACTGCAATAAACATGGGGGTGCATATATTCTTTTAAATTAATGCTTCAGATTTCTTCACATATATTCCTGGAAGTAGAATTGCTGGGTCATAATGTAGCCTATCTTGACTGATGTAATCATGTACCAGTTATATGTCCCCAGACATAACCTCTCTTTGCCTCATTTTCTTCATTTGTGAAATGAGGAAAACAATGTCTACCTTATAAGGTTGTTATTGTGGTATACTAAGATGATACATTAAAATGTTTGGCATACTACATAATAATAAATGACAATATTTCGATAACATATATGAGGCATTGTGAAGCTACATGAGACATGGACTTGTTCTGAGGAACAAAGAAAATCCTCTTATAAAATTAGCAAGTTACAAAAAGGTTATTTGAAGGGAATGTCAAAATTTGGTAAATCCTTTTGTCTGTAGGTACAAAGTGAATTTTCATGGGACCATTATTATCAACTACTGGTGTTAAGCAGAGCTACGGCCCTTAGGCTACAGCACAAAGCTTTGCCACATCTAGTTATAAAAGTTCACAAGGGCCCAGGCTGGTGTAGCTCAGTGGATTGAGCATAGGCCTGCAAACCAAAGGGTTGCCAGTTCAATCCCCAGTCAGAGCACATGCCTGGGTTGCAGGCCGGGTCCCCAGTAGAAGGTGCATGAGAGGCAACCACACACTGATATTTCTTTCTCTTTCTCCTTCCCTTCCCCCTCCCTAAAATTAAATAAATAAAATCTTTTTAAAAAGTTTACAAGGTAAAACTTTGTAAGTATAGATGGTCCTATAATAAAAAAATTCCCAAGATCAAGGCTGCCAGGGTATGAAAAAGCCCTAGTAAATATTACTGTAGCTGAATTAAAATCACCAACTTTCAGTTCAAAATTTTTGTCAATCCAATCAGCAAGGCAAGAAGGATTAACTATTTGAGTGTGTGGTGTCACGCAGTTAACACACATTATCTCATTCAATTCTCACAACAATACTATGAGGTTAACTATTTTTTTTATATTATAGATAAGAAAATAAGCACAAAAAGATTACATGAATTGCCCACTGGCAAAAAGTAATGATGATAAATGATAAAGTTTTAATTCAAACCTAATTCAAGGCTCATTTCATGCTACTTCAAATGTTTGAAAAACTGCTCAAGAAAAAAGGATGAGGATGAATCAATAGACTAAGAAAGCTACTACTTTCAGGGGCTCTACCCTCTACAGAATGAAGCCAGTTGAAAAATTACTAATTTCCCTATCATCTTAAGGTTTTTACGATGATGCTACTAATTAGAGGTTACTGGGGGAAAATGTATGGCATAGATTTCCTCCCTTAGGAAAGAATGAAAACACCTATGATTAGAGCAGACGGTATTTGTGTTTCTCAGAGGAATGCACCAATTTTTTTTTATTACAGCTAGATTTGACTAGGCTGAACTTGGGGTTCCCTTACTAAGAAAGTTAAATTTTTGCCATCTGTAATAATAAGTAACTTGGGATATTTCATTATGCATTTCTTCAGCTCATACTCTAGCCGACTATCTCATTGCCAAACATCCTTTTCCTACTCCTGACGACTATAGTATGACTACGCCTCCTGACAAAAGCAAACAGAATGAGAACTTTAGGACCTCACCATTACTTTGGGATTTTATGTTCAATTTTATCCACAGATGATAATAACAAAAGCTGAAGAGATGAAGGATCATGTCTCCATTCTGTATCTTATTAAACTTTGTCTGTTGTTAGATGCTATACTCAGACTATAAGATAGGTTTTCTGCTATGATGGTACATTAGTTAATACCAGAATAATATGTATTATAAAACTAGGAAAAGGAAAAGCAATAGCAGCATTAGTTAGCAGTAGCACTAGTACAAACCCTATCCTGAACCCCACCCTATTAGTTATCAAACCACCAATACCAACATTAAAGCTTCTGTATGGGATTATAGTGAAGATCGAATTCTAACTGTGAGAATAAAGGATGGCTGTCCATAGAGGATTCTTTTCAGAACCCAGAAGAAGGTGAGGAAAATTTTAAACCTATAGCCAAAGAATATTGTATTTTCCCCTCAATATTTGAACTTTTAGTGGGTTCTTGTTCTGATGGTGGCTGATCATAGAGTTTTCCATTAATAAAAACGGAAACACAGAGACTGTATGGAAAACAAGCTTAAACAATATTAAGAAACCTAAATATAGTATAGTTTATTTTGTTTTTTGTTTTTTTCTCCCTCATGAAATTATAGGAATAATGGTAAATAGAAAAAAAAAAAAGACAAGTATGGTAGTATATGAAGTGTTATATGTTGATGGCCAGGTATGTAGAAGAAAGTAACAAAGTTAGAATGGAGTAGAAAAGTCTGAAAACACTTCCCAGTCATTTGGGGTAAGGATCTAGGGTTCCTCATGAATATTTTTCTCAAATAAGAGGAACAGAGAAAGTGAAACTGCCTAGATCCAAAACAAAGTCAACTTACATTCACATACATACAGAAATCCTACCCATGAAAGCCTACATCTCTCATCAAAAGAAGAAATGTCTCCAACTCTGACATTTTCCATGTCTTAGGGTAGAGAAGAGTAGAAGAGAAGACAAGTAAATACTTGCTCTTGTCCTTCTTTAATTCTCCTTGCTCTGAAGGCCTTTTGCTGTTTTGCTTGGTAACTAGCCCAGTTACTCTGACCTGAGCTTTTATCCATTATTGAAATTCCTTCACGGCTAAGGCACCCTCTTATATAATAGTAACCACAGTGTATAGTGAGTGACAGACAGAGAAAGAAGGCAGGAAAGAATACTTGGTATGTATGTGCATTAGTTAAAAAACTTCATTTAGTTATATTCGTTATCCTCTGACTTTTTTTAAGTTGTATTTATCTAAACCTTTCAGTGATTAAAAAATCCTAACAACATAAGCTTTATTTTACCATTTTTTTCTTTTGCCAGAAGTGCAAAGTTTCTTACATGTTCCAAAGTTTGATATGTTAATGAACACAATAAAACATTATTCTTTAGTGATGATTATTAATTATATATGAATCATCAGGCTTTCATGGAAAATAAAATGATGATTGCAAGTTATAATCTTTTCATATTATGCAAGTATTTTTGTCAAAAAGTTTTATATTTTTTATACTTTAAGCATGGTTGATAAGAAACAGGAAGTTGGTATAACTCCTCAAATAAAAGAAACAATGCAAAAAAAGTAAGATGTCCTTTTAATTAAAAAGAAAAAAGTTGTGTACAGAAGAATGCATACTAAAAGGGAAATACAAAACATTAGAAGAAAAATCTAGCCCCTCTAAAACCTATATTTAATGTTGTGGTACTTAAGTGTAATTTAGCATATTGCAAATGTTTTGCACAGCTTAGAATAAATATATAAGTAATTTTAAATAATGGGATCTGGAATGCTAAACTAACAGAAAAACACCAGAGATGAAAAGGTTATAAACGTACATAAATCTCTATCACAGATACATTCTACTTTTCACTTGAACTACAAATTTAACAAGCTGTGCATTTCTAAATTGTCTACATAAAATCTAACTGAACCCTACTTTCAAAAACTACATAACCTTCCAAAGTCATACATACCTCTTGTATGTAATTATTTTTCTCCAAAATGGAAAGAGCAACAGCTGCACATTCCAGGGTAGATAGGCATCTATTAGTTGGTTGCATCCGAATTACGTACTGACTAGAGATGCTAGATTTTAACTGCACCTGAAACCAAAAACAGAATAGAATGTAATATTTGTATTAAATTTAAAACTATAAAGTCTGTGTTTTAAATACTAATTTCCTTCCAAAATTGCCAGTTTAGAAATATTAAATGTACCAGTATTTTCTATACATAATATCCTCATGTTATTGTCAAATAGTAGAAGGAAGAGGATATTTTCACATATATCTGACAAAAAATATATTCAGAATGAACACAAGTTCCTAAAAATGAAAAATGGATTGGCTAATAACCCCCTCTTAATGGGTGAAAGAAAAAGATACAAGAATGGCAAAGAAGATACAAGAATGGCAAATAGTTATGTGTAAAAGGGCTCAACATAATTTGATGTAAATTAAAATCACAACAGTATAACATTTCATACTCACAGGACAGTTAAAATCAAAATTACTAGCAGCACCAAATGGGGAGGATATGGAGCAAATGAAACTCTTGTACATTGTAGAGGGAGTGAAAATGGTTTAATCACTTTGGAGAATTTATTTTATGGTTTATCCTCCCATTACTTCTTAATGTAAATTGACAAGTGTATGTCTGTGTGGGTGTGAGTGTATATAAACATAGAGACATACACATTATGTATATATGTATTCCCTTATCCATGAAGATAACATTTTAGCTGAGACAATGACTGAGTCAGATATGAGAAAGATAATACAAATGTGTCAACAATTTTGCCTTGAGATTCCTATTTTAATTCAATGAAATTCAAGTAATCTTATGCTCATAAAGCCATATTCCTAAGAATCACATTTAAACGTGTGGATAGATGAGAATTTCAGTTTTTACTAATAAAATATATAAGCATGGGGGTTGAAGGTAGTGGTGTCTAAGTATTAACACATAGCACCTTCTTAAAATCAGGTGCTTTCTCTTATTTTCTAGTACCTCAAAAGTCCTATGAGTCTCTCCTTTACACCATCAAAACTCTATCACCACAGCATCTTGTCCCTCAATCACTTCCCTCCTTTGTTTCTCATTCAGTCCCCAAGGATGAGAAACATGGGTCTTTAATAAAAGTGCTTTTTGCTCAAATAATTCTCCTCTACAACTTGTTTCCTTTTCTTCCTCAGAGGAAGAGAGAAGAGGAGAAGAGGAGGAAAGAAGGTGAGAGGAGGAGAGGGAGAGAGAAAGAAAGGAATGGAGGGAGGAAAGTAAAATGGGTATCATAAAAGATTCACAACAGAATGTATTTGGTTTTAGAATACATCCCTTAAAGCATGTTTCACTAATAATGTTTTCAATACCATCATATTAAAATTATTCTGCAATTCTACCAATAGACAAGATGAAAAATAGATTCAGGGAGGAAAAGAGACGAAGAAAAATAATTGAGAAACAAGTATAATGCTAAAAGAAAGCCTATGAATAAAATAATTGTAAGAATAATTCATAACATTGATTAACTGTAATTACTGATGGTTTAATATTTCATCAGGTCAACCTGTACAGACAACTACTGTTTCAATACTCCATTTCAAGTCATCACTGGATGAATTTATAATAGACATCTGATTACAGCAAAACCTTTGGAAATCATGCAAAATTCACAGTAAATTTTGTTTACTGGAATGAGTTTGATTTTTAAAAGAAATTTCTTATTTCAAGGAGGTATTTTATTCTTATTGTGACCCATATGGCTATATGAAAATTTAAAATTTGAAACTTATCATATGTAACACTTCAGAATATCCTATACAAATCATCTCTCTAGGAAATATCCAGTAACCAGATATATTAAAAGAGTATATAACTAACATCTGTCATATTATTAATATACATGTTATTAGAATATGCTAATATGATCTCACAGCTCCTCCTTCTATGCTTATGTGCTAGTTCACTTTCATCCATATTTGATTCAATGAGTAAATGAACAAGTGCAAAAAAGAAACACTGTTGATTCATCTTTTTGAGAAGTCACAGGCATCATAACAAATAATTTGTTGGAAATTGCCTTATCTTCTTGAATAAAACTTTAAGAAAATCCAAGGCAAAATTATTCAAAGAAAAAAATTAACATATAGTAGTAACAGGTTGGTATATAAGAAGATTTATTGAAAGACCAGGATTATTATAACAAACCTGACAATAATTAACCAATCAATCTCAGTCAAATAATTTAGTTTTTAGTTCCTCCTCTCCTGCACAAATCAGACACCTGGCCTCCACTGTAGTTGCAGCCAGTCCTTGTAGCAGATCAGCTGAAGGTTGATCCCTCACAGTAACATAGCAACAGCAATCAAGGCTCAGCTACAACAGTGGAGTGCACACAGCCCACAAGGGGGGACATACCTAGCACACCCAGCTCAGGTGACTGGGGAGGCTGTGCTACTGGGCCCTACAGGACACCTACTATATAAGGCCACTCTACCTAGCCCAGCAGATGTAGCAGCTCGACCTAATGCATAGAAACAAACCCAGGAAAACAGCCAAACTAAACAGAAAAAAAAGAGTCCCAAATGAAAGCACAGGAGAAATCTCCAGAAAAAGAAATAAATGAAATGGAGATGAGCAAACTATCAGTTACAGAGTTCAAAACAATGGTTGCAAGGAAGCTCAAGGAACTTAATGAGAAATTAATTCAACAGCCTAAAAAGGGCATAAAATCCATAATAAAAAACATCCTGAAACAAAGACTACACTAACTGAAATGAAGAATACATTACAGGGAATCAACAGATTATCAGCAATCTGGAAGATAAAGAAGCAGAGAAGAGCAAACAAAAATTTTATGGTTTTGGGTTTAACATTTAAGTCTTTAATCCATTTTGAATTACTAGGCTTCCAAACTTCAAATCAGCTAAGATTCTGTTGGCTGTTCCCTTTGTGTTTTGGAAGATCAGCTAAGTGACCCAGTTGGGTGCATGAGCAAGTGGGCTCAGCTCTCACCTACTTTGCCATCTTCTTCTTCTGCAATAAGTAATTTTTAAAAGTCAGAAAGTTGATTAAAGATACCAGTAAAGAAAGAAGTTAAAAAAATGCTAACAGACCCCAACAATAGTTTCTACTGTGCCACAAGGTGAGTAATCATTCCTATCTGTGTAAGTTTTTTGGACTTAAGAGTATGTGTGGACGCGCTCCCATTTTTATAATACTGGGTTTTCTGCCTCTTTCTTACTGATTTATATTTTAGACAATGACATTATTACATATTTATATTGCAAGTATCTTCTCAAATTGCATTTTCACTTTCCTAAAGTTTTGTTGATAACTAGAAGCTCATACTTTTAATAAAGTATAATTTATCAAACTTTTACTTTATGGTAACTACTTTTCATACTGTGTTTAAAAAAATATCAAACACCAAAGTCACCTAAAAGAAGGAGTCATAATTGAGCCTGGCAGACACACAGGGCTTGGCATGTGTCTGTTCCAACCAGCCAGACTGGGCAATCTCATGGCCCATAGGTATTGAGTAGAGCACACCAAAGGATCTTTCCTACATAGCTGAAGAATAGACTGAGCACTTGAACAGTATTTACACATTTGTATTTACTTGCTTACTCTTACATATTTGCGACTATCATGAGATTATGCCTGAGACAGACTACAGGAGGATGAGAAGCAAGTGGAATAGAGCTAAATCACACTGGTGACCTATCCAAGAGTCAGTTCCAATTATAACAGTGAGACAAGCCAAAACCAGCAGAGTTGCCTATGGGATACCCAGCTAATCCCATGAGCAATACACTTATTGTTATATGCTACTAACAGATTTATGGTTGTTTGTTACACAGAATTAATGCAGCAATATATAACTGATACACAATGCAACTTTCAAATAACAAAAAAGATTTTTGATCTTAAAAATGATCAGAGTTTTGCAATAATTCAAAATGAGATCTTCTGCCATCTAAAATAAAAGTGTCAAGGGGATCCTAAGACGGCGGCGAGATAGGTGGGAACAGAATCCGCTTCCCTCTGAGCACAGGTGGAACACCTAGCCAATCTTCTGAGGAACAGAGTGAACAGCCAGTGGTATCCAGGCATATGTAAAGGTTGTGGACCAAAACTGTAGACGACATTGAAAAATCAGATGGTAAGGAGAGTGCTTCAGGATGATAAGGTCCCTGGGACCAGTGTGGGGACCACAGTGGCTGCAGCCCCAGGAGCAGTGGCCTGTAAGCCGCCCGCAGAATTCTTGGAAGACAGCCAGGTCAATGGCTCCCTCCCCTGCCAAACAGGGAGGTTTGAGCAGTACCAGGACGGGCATAGATGGCCAAGACTAACGGCCAAGACTTTGGACACTGGCTGGGTCTTTACCAGAAAAATTAGGGAGCCAGGTGACACCTGGACAAGGGAGAAGAGTTGGGCCTTGAGGGACCCTGACACTGAGAGTCTCTGGTCTGGATGGAAAGTTGGCCTGTGTGAGAGGCCAGGAGCTTGTTTGGAGTGGCAGGCTTGACAAGTAGAAATTTTATGGGGGGAAAAGAAAACAGCTCTTGGATAGCTGTTTAGGGAAATCTCCCACAGTGTAATATTCCCACAGCAGCAATCCCCGCCTCCCCCAGTTGCAACCATGCAGCCTCTGCAGCAGGCTTACCCCTGCTACTGGGACTGCAGCCCCCTCCCTATCCTCCCCACAGCTGCAGCAGCTGAGGGCACCTGGCCGAGCCTGCAGCTGCAGCAGCGCATGCTGGACCTACCCTCCAGCACAGCTTAAAAGTCCAAGTACCCACTCCTGCCACCCAAGAGGTGCTGCCAACACCGCAACACCTGTGGCTGCACCCACTGCCCCCAGCAACCCCGCCGTGCTGTTCATGCACCCAAGCCTGCAGACCCAGTGGCACCAGGTACCCGACTCCGCCACCCCGCACCCCCTCAGCAGCAGAGAAGGCCATGCACACACACCCGCCCCAGCAGCCCCAGAGGGGTGTACCCGTATCGCCACTGAAGCCAAGGAGGAGTGCCCAACCTGCAAGGCCGAACTGCCTTACTATGAGGAAGGTGGAGGCGCCCAAGCACAGAGGAGAGAGGCAGGACTCAACAAGTCAGCAATCCCCGGAAAGACTTAACTCAGTGGGGGAGCCGAGCACACTAAAGAGACGATGAGAGTCCCAAGCATCTAGGACAATGAAGAGTGAGAAGGTGTGAGCTGCCCCTAATAGGTATACCTCAAGGACAACACAACTGATGGACTGAACACACAGGTATGGAACAGAAAGGCATGGGGGAGGGGCAGAGGGTCCTGAAGTGAACTGAGGAACTGGGCTGGAGGCTGGGCAACTGTGAAGAGTGCTGATGAGACCTGGTGCCTACCCCTGCAAAACCATAGGAAGGGACAAGAGTGAAACCCAATGTCCCTCAGCTGGCTGCAGCCAGGAAGACCAGCAGAACTCGTTTGCTGGGTTTACACCCAACAGGAGGCTTTTTAAAAAATTCCTTCTTCCTTCCTTCCTTCTTTTTTTTTTAAAAATCTCCACAAGTCAGACAATAAAACCTGGAGCTGTGAAATGACCAGAGTTACACCCACAGAGGGGTCCATCCAAACAACTGAGACAATGAGACACATTTCACTTTGTGATTCCAGAGAACTTGCAAGTTATCACATATTTGTTTTATTATTGTTTTTTCATTTGTACATCTTTTATTTTATTAGTATTTTTTATTTCTCTTCTTTTTGTTTAGTCTTCTTTGTTTGGTTTGTTAAATTACATTGTTTGACTGGTTCTCCTAGTTCTGTCTTTCATAATGTGTTTTCAATTTTCCTTCTTTCATTTCACTTGTGTTCTAATAGCGCACTACCCTAGGTTGTCTACTTCCCACTCTCGTTATTCAGATCACATAGATTCTGTCATTTTGCTCCATTACTATTATAAATAATTGCTGTTCCATGTAATTGTAAATACTACACAGCACCCCTCCTGGATCGTAGCTCACTTCACTATTTCTGGAACTTTATTCCTGTTGTGGTTAACTCTATTCTCTCATACACTACACCTATTTTCTATCCTTTACTCTCACTATATATCTCATTACCTGGCCTCCCACAAGCTCACTGCTCTCTAGATACAACTCACAATCCTCCTCGCTACCAACAAGAGTCTTATCTTTTTTCCGCCCTTTCTAAAAAGTGGCTATTTAGGTGAAATATCATGGTTAACACTATGCTTACCCAGAGGATCTCCTGTCTCTTCTCTATGGGTTGGTACTTTAAATACTATAGAACACACTCCTGCTGTCTTACTCCATTTTGCCTTCCCCTTCCAACTGATCACAAAAAAGTGTAGGAGGGAGCTGTGAACACCAGTATACCTGCTGAAAGAGAGAACCCACCAACAAAGGAACCACCACCAGATAATAATGGAAAAAGGTGAAGGAGTGAGTGGAAGCCAAAATGACCTCCACCCAGGACCATTTGGAAATACAACTAAATGGTGGAGAAATTACCGAGAACTAACAACTGAACAAAAGCAAGAGAGAAGCCTCAAAACCTCACACAAACAGAAGAACCAGCTTCAAAACAACTTGTCCACACCTGCACAATATAATACAGATGTGCTGGATGGACTGACCCTTAGTTAACCAGCAGGAGAGAAAGATCCACCAAAGAAAGATCCAACAACAATAAAAATCCAAAGATGTACTGAAAGCCAACATAAACAACCACCCAAGGCCAGCAAGCTCTCGGGATCAAGGAGACTGTACTACTGAATCTCACAGGTCTCCTACCATAGAAGTTCACACCATAAACCCAGGGAGTCAGAACAGATCAATTTAAGAAGCGGAGGCTAACAAGAAGAGTCTCACAAACAATGCAAACACAAAGAAACAATCCCCAAATGAAAGGAAAGGAGGAATCCTCAGAAAGAATGCTAAATGAAAATGATCCAAGCCAGAAAGGAATGGTAAAAAAATGTTCCAAGTAATAAAAAACAAAGGCCTACAATCCACACAACTCTATCCAGCAAGGCTCAATTAAATTGCAAGGCAAAATAAGGAGTTTCCCAGACAAAAGAAGGTGCGAAGAATACACCTCCTCCAAACCAGCTCAGCAAGAGATGCTAAAGGGTCAGCATTAAGAAAAAAAAAAAAAAAGATTGAGAGAGAGAGGGACACAGATACAAAACAATGGCAATGAAAACTACCTATGAATAATAACCTTAAACATAAATGGATTAAATGCTCCAATCAAAAGACATAGAAGAGCTGAATGGATAAGAAATCATGACCCACACATATGCTGACTACAAGAGACCCACGTCAGAAAAAAAGACCTACACAGACTGAAAGTGAACTGCTTGCAACAAATATTCCAAGCAAATGGGAAAAAAATTTGGAGTAGCAATACTTATATCACACAAAACACACTTTTTTTAAAAAAGGTGATAAAAAGAGATCAGAAGTTTACTGCATAATACTCAAGGAAAGAATCCATGAAGAAGACATAAACACTGTAAATATATATGCACCCAACAAAGGAGCAACCAAACATAAAGAAAATCTGGGAGGACTTCAAGAAAAATATTGACAGCAACATAATTATTGTAGGGGATTTCAACACCCCACTGACAAAATTGGACAGATATTCCAAACAAAATATGAACAAAGACATTGTGGCATTGAAAAACATCCTAGAACAAATGGACTTAACCAAAATATATAGAGGCTTTCATCCCAAAGAAGCAATGAACACATTCTTTTCAAATGTGCATGGAACATTTTCAAAAACAGACCACATGGTAGGACACAAAACAACCCTCAACAGCCCTGGCTGGTGTAGCTCAGTGGATTGAACTGTGAACCAAAGAGTTGCCAGCTCGAATCCCAGTCAGGGCACATGCCTTGGTTGCAGGACAGGTCCCTGGGGGGGGCCATGTGAGAGGCAACTACACATTGATGTTTCTTGCCCTCTCTTTCTCCCTCCCTTCCACTCTCTCTAAGTGAATAAATAAAAATCTTTATTAAAAAAAAAAAAACAGAAAAAACAACCTTCAACAAATGCAAGAAAATTGAAATTATATCAAGCATCTTATCGGACCACAAGGAACTAAAAGTAGAAACCAACCTCAAAGAAAAAACTGAAAAACACGAATACTCATGGAGATTGAATAGCATACTAATACACAATGGATGGGATAAGAATGACATCCAGGAATAAATAAAAAAGTTTCTGGAAAAAATTAAAATGAACTCATAACAATCCAAACCTTATGAGATACAGCAAAAGCAGTCCTGAGAGGGAAGCTCATAGCGATATACAGGTCTACCTAAAATAGATAGAAACATTTCAAATAAACAACCTAAGACTACACCTACAAAACTCAAGGAACAATAACAAAGACAGCACAGCGTAAATAGCAGGAAGGAAATAACCAGGATCAGAGCAGAATTAAATGACATAGAGACTAAAAGCACAATGCTAAGGATCAATAATTCCAGGACCTGGTTCTTTGAAAAGATAAAAAAACTGACAAGCCTTTAAGCAGACTCCTCAAGAAAAAAAGAGAGAAGACGGAAATAAACATAATCAGAAATGAAAGAGGAGAGATTACAACTGATACCACAGAAATAGAAAGCATTGTAACAAAACACTACAAACAACAATATGCCAAGAAATTTGAAAACCTGGGTGAAATGGACAAATTTCTAGAAAAATATCATCTTCCAAACTAAATCAAGAAGCAGAAAGCCTGAAGACATCAAAAACAAGTGACAAAATTGAAGCAGTAATAAAAAAAATCTCAACACACAAAAGCCCTGGACCAGACCATTTCAAACGAGAATTTTACAAAGCAGTTAAGGATGTGACAACCCCTATCCTTCACAGATTATTCTAAAACATCTTAGAAGACGGAAGACTCCCAAACTTTTTATGAAGCCAGAACCATCCTAATCCCAAAACCAGATAAAGACACAACAAAGAAAGACAACTTCAGGCCAATATCGCTGATGAACATAGATGCTAAAATCTTCAACAAAATATTCGCAAACTGCATCCAGCAATACGTTAAAAGATCATACACCATGATCAAGTGGGATTCATCCTAGGGATGAAAGGATGGCACAATATATGGAAATCAATAACTGTAATATATCTCATAAACTAAAGGAAAGACAAAAATCACATAATCATATCAATAGATGCAGAAAAAGCATTTGATAAGATACAGCACCCATTTATGTTAAAAACAATCAGCAAAGTGGGAACTGAGGGAACATTCCTCTACATAATTAAGTCCAATAGGAAAGACCTACAGCCAAAATCATATTCAGGGTGCAAAAGCTTAGAGCTTTCCCACTAAGATCAGGAACAAGACAAGGAAGTCCGCCTTCACCACTCCTATTCAATGTAGTATTGGAAGTCCTAGCCATGGCAATGAGTGAACAAAAAGAGACAAAAGGCATCCAAATTGG
Source organism: Anoura caudifer (assembly GCA_004027475.1). NCBI lineage: Eukaryota > Metazoa > Chordata > Mammalia > Chiroptera > Phyllostomidae > Anoura > Anoura caudifer. Next base: position 214,767 of record PVKU01000759.1, on the reverse strand, counting down.
AAAAGAGGAAACAAAACTGTCATTGTTTGCAGATGGCACGATAGTGTAAAAAGAAAATCCTATAACTCCACTAAAAAATTACTCAACCTAATAAGTGAATTTGGGAAAACAGCAGGATACAAAGTCAATATTCAGAAATCAAAGGTATTTTGTGCACCAACAGTGAAATATCAGAAACAGAAATCAGGAAAAGATCCCATTTGATATAGCATCAAGAAAAAGAAAATACCTAGGAATAAACCTAACCAAGGAGGTAAAAGACCCATGCTCAGAAAACTACACAACACTAAAAAAAGAAATTCAGGAAGACACAAATAAATAGAAGCATGTACCATGCTCATGAACTGGAAGAATTAACATCATCAAAATGTCTATATTACTCAAAGCAATTGATAGATTCAACTCAATCCCTATTAAAGTACCAATGACATTTCACAGACATAGAACAAACATTTCAAAAATTTATATGGAACCACAGATGACCCGAATAGCTGCAGCAACTTTGAGAAACAAGAACAAAGTAGGAGGGATCAGAATACCTGATATCAAACTGTATAACAAGGCCACTGTAACCAAAACAGTTTGGTACTGGCATAAGAACAGACACATAGACCAATGGAACAAAACAGAGAGCCCAGAAATAAACCTAAGTCTCTATGGTCAATTCATATTTGGCAAAGGGGGCAGCAGCATAAAATGGAGTAAAAATAGCCTCTTCAACAAATGGTGTTGGGAGAACTGGACAGCTACGTGCAAAAAAATGATACGCAATCACCAACTTACACCATACACAAAATAAATTCGAGGTGGATGAAAGACTTAAACATAAGTCATGACACCATAAAAGTCCTACAGAAAAACATGGGCAGGAAAATCTGAGATTTACCATGCAGCAATATTTTCTCGCCAATACATCCCCTAGAGCAAGGGAAATAAAGCAAAGAATAAACAAATGGGACCTCATCAAACTAAAAAGCTTCTGCACAGCTGAAGGAAACAGCATTAAAATGAAGTGAGAACCAACCATATGGGAAAACATATTTGCCAATGATACCTCAGACAAGGATTTTATCTCCAAAATATATAAAGAACTCACAGAAATGCACTCCAGGAAGACAAACAAACCAATTAAAAAATGGGCAAAAGACTTGAACAGACACTTCTCCATGGAGGATATACAGAGGGCCCAGAGACATATGAGAAGATGCTCAGCATCACTAGCCATCAGAAAGATGCAAATTAAAAGCACAATGAGATACCACTTCACACCATTGAGAATGGCTATCATAAATAAAGCAACAAACAAGTGTTGGAGAGGTTGTGGAGAAAAGGGAATCCTAGTGCACTGTTAGTGGAATGAAGACTGGTATAGCCACGTGGAAAACAGTATGGAATTTCCTCCGAAAAGTAAAAATGGATCCGCCTTTTGACCCAGCAATTCCACTGCTGGGATAATACCCTAAGAACCTTTAACACCAATTCAAAAGAACCTATGCACCCCCATGTTCATAGCAGCACATTTTATAATAGCCAAGAACTGGAAGCAATCTAAGTGCCCATTAGTAAATGAATGGATCAAGAAACTATGGTACATTTACATAATGGAATACTATGCAGCACAAAGAAAGAAGGAGCTCCTACCCTTTACAATAGCACAGATGGAACTGGAGAGCATTATACTAAGTGAAATAAGTCAGGCGGTGAGGGACAAATACCATATGTTCTCACCTTTAAGTGGAACCTAATCAACAAAATAAACAAGCAAAGTATAAGCAGAGACATTGAAATTAAGAACAATCTGACAGTAACTAGAGGGGAGTTGAGAGGGGTTTAAGGTGGGGAAGGGGGAAAGGGTTTTCAGGAACAACTATAAAGGACACATGGACAAAACCAAGGGGGACTGGAATCAGGGGATGGAGGTAGGGTTGGGGGTAAATGCAGACAATTGTAATTGAACAATAAAATAACTTTTTAAAAAAGAGTTGAACACCTTAAAATGTAAATGACTTAAATTGTTAAGATGGTAAATGTTGTGTATATTTTAACATAATAAAGAATGAAAAGGATCTTTCCATATACAATACCAGGCATTAGCACCAAAAATGACATTCAGAAGTCCTCCCCAACCTAACCCCTATCCTACTTTCTGAAGTCTTTTCTTGTCATTTCATTACTTGCATCTTATTTTCCAAGAATCTTGATCATTGTATACATGATGATCTTTCTCTTTTCTGAGACTGTGCTCCTACTTTGCCCTCTTCATAGACATATCCTTTCTTTCCTTTGCAGCTTTCCCCCTCAGTACCTCTTAACATATTCTTTAGGTGGGTAACACCCCTCTTACAGGAAACGTGCAAGCAAACAATCAGATAAACAAACCAGTCACATTACATTACCAGGGCAAATAGCTTTACCTTCTATTTCTTTCTATCATGTTTTTTTCCTCCACTGAGGAAAATACTCTGGAATACAATCTTGTTAACTGTCATGTTGTCATGTAACAATATGCCTAATATTTATAAAGAAGACACAAAATAGAGAAGTGTTTTCTGTACTAGGATACTTAGTTTTGAAAAAAGAATTACACCATAGCACACCCTTGCAGAAGAGTTTTGAATCAAAATATACTGCATAACTAGGAATTGGTCCCCAACAACCACCCAGTAAATATGAAAATGTAATTTCAGCAAGGAGATTTGCTTATAAAAGATGTAAATTGACAATAAATTAATTTTTTAAGTGAAAGTACTATACAAGTTAAAGAAAGGCTAGAACTGCTTCCCACATTGATGCTATATTTAGTGATATACCAAAATTTATACTTCTTGAGCAAATTTTTATTTGCTGTTGAAAAAAGTCACTTAACATGAACAGAAACATATAAAGTAGAAAAATTCTAATTGAATTTGGTTAAAAGACTGAGGAAATAATAAATACTGTGACTTACTTGTGACTCATATTTAAACAAACCTTCAGCACTGAAACTATGAGGTATTCAAAACTATAGAAAAATTAAGCTAAACAAAATTCACTACCTGCTGTTGGGATTATACCCTAAGGATACTGAAACATCAATTCAAAAGAACCTACACACCCCTATATTCATGGCAGCCAATTAATATCAGCCAAGTGCTGGAAGCAACCTAGGTGTCCATCAGTAAATGAGCGGATCTAAAAACTGTGGTGCGTTCACACAATGGAATATTATACAGCAGAAAGAAGAATATCCTACCCTTTGCAACAGCATGGATGGAACTGGAAAGCATTATGCAAAGTGAAATAAACCAGGCAGTGAAAGAGAAATGCCATATGATTTCACCTATAAGTGGAACCTAATCAACAAAACAAACAAGCAAGGAAAATACAACCAGAGACATTGAAATACAGAACAAACTGACAGTAACCAAAGAGGAGAAGGGAGAGGGATAATGGGGGATATTAGGGGAAGAGACAGCAAGGAACATGTATAAGAACACATGGACAAGGCCAAAGAGGGTAGGTTTGATGGTGGGAGGTGGGATGGGTGGGGCATGGGGGCATGCTGGGGTGAAAATGGAGACAATTGTACTTGAACAACAACAACAACGAAAAACTCTCTACCTGGATCAGGAAATGACTTCCTATTAATTAAAAACATGTACAAGTAGAACCAATGTTTTTCTTCATGATCCTCTTTATACTTTTCCTATCCTTAGATTGCAGCAATAATACTCCCTCATTCATGATAGGCTAGCTATGATTAAAGAAGGTAAAATGGACAAATAAACACAATAGATTTCTTCATCCATACAGTTCTATTAAATTTAAATAATAATTATCTAAAATATTATTACAGTTGGTACTATCTTTTAATATTGGTTATATCTGGGCTGTTAAATGTATTAAAAATGGTATACATGTAATAATAATCCCATTTGAAAGATACATACTTCAAAAAACAAAATGTCACTTCCAGTGAAGATGGAGGCATAAGTTCGCCTCCATACATGACTAAAAGAAATACAACAAATTTCAAAACAAGAAAACAACCAGAACTGCCAGAAAAATCATACTGTATGGAAGTCCAACAACCAAGGAGTTAAAGAAGAAACATTCATTCAGACTGGTAGGAGGAACAGAGATGGGCAGCCGGGAAGGAGAGAACGTACTGCAGGGCAGCTGGAAGACCAGGAGGTCCCAAATTTGTGTGAAGATACACCAGGAGGAAAAACTGAAGAGTAAGAGAGACCACGCAACCCAGGGTTCCAGCACTGGAAAATAAAACCTCAAAACCTCTGGTACTGAAAACCTGTGGAAACTGCAGTGGCATGAGAAACTCCCAGGCTCACAGGACAGTTCATTGGAGAGACTCACAGGGTCCCAGAATGTACACAAGCCCACACACCCAGGAATCAGCACCAGAAGTGCCAAATTTGCTTGTGGAAAGTGGAGGAAGTTACTAAAATCTAGCTGAAAGCCAAGCAAGTAACACTGTTGCCTCTCAACGCTTCCCCACATATAGCTACAAAAAGAAACCTGGGTTGCCCCACCCTGGCAAGTACATAAGGCTCCACCCCTTAAAACATAACAGGGGCACTGAGACAAAAAAGATGGCCCAAAGAACAGACCCAAGCTCTAAAAATAAAACTAAGTGATGAAGAGATAGGCAACCTATTAGATGCACATCTCAAGCCACTGATAATCAGGATGCTTACAGAAATGGTTGAGTATGGTCAAAAATAGAGGAAGTGAAGGCTATGAAAAGTGAAATAAAAGAAAATGTACAGGGAATCAACCATGACAGGAAGGATACTGGGACTCAAATCAATGGTTTTGAGCAGAAGGAAGAAAAAAACATTCAACCAGAACAGAATGAAGAAAGAAAAATGCAAAACATGAGGAAAGGGTTAGGAACCTCTGGGACATCTTTAAGTGTTCCAACATCCAAATCATAGGGGTGCCAGAAGGAGAAGAGGAATAGCAAGAAACTGAAAACTTGAAAAAATAATGAAGAACTTCCCCAATCTGGCAAAGGAAATAGACTTCCAGGAAGTCCAGGAAGCCCAGAGAGTCCCAATGAAGTTAGACCCAAGGAAGCACGCACCAAGGCACATCATAATTATATTACCCAAAATTAAAGATAAGAAGAGAACTTTAAAAGTAGCAAGAAAAAGCATACAGTTACCTACAAAGGAGTTCCCATAAGACTTATCAGCTGATTTCTCAAAAGAAACCTTTCAGGCAAGAAGAGGCTGGAAAGAAGTATTCAAAGTCATGAAAGGCAAGGACCTACCTGCAAGAATACTCTATCCAGTAAAGATAACATTTAGAATGGAAGGGCAGATAAAGTGCTTCCTAGTTGAAGTCAACTTAAAGGAGTTCATCATCACCAAGCTCTTATTATATGAACTGTTAAAAGGACTTATCAAAGAAAAATAACATGATAAAAATATGAACAGTAAAATGACAACAAACACACAACTATCAACAACAGAACCTAAAACAATAACAAAAACAAACTAAGCAAACTAGAACAGGAATAGAATCACAGAAATGGAGATCATATGGAGGGTTATTAGCAGGGAAGGGGAGGGGGCATGGGGAAAGGTACAGAGAATAAGCATAAATAGTAGGTACAAAATAGACAGGGGGAGGTTATGAACACTATGGGAAATGGAGAAGCCAAAGAACTTGTATGTATGACCCATGGGCATGAGGGGGGAAGCTTGTGGGGGTTGCAGGGAAGGGAAGAACAAAGGGGAGAAAAAAATAGGACAACTGTAATAGTACAATCAATAAGAGATATTAAAAAAATGAATATCACTATACCCTGGAAATCTTATAATGTATACACAATGAAATTTTTCTTGAAATAAAAGCTGCAAAGGGTTTCTTATATTTTTCTGCCAATGTTTCAAGTTACCATGCAATATACCATTATTTGATGCAGCACCATACTTTTAATAATTAATGATTAAAAATGATGTAAAATAGGATCCAAGATGGCTGTAGAGTAGCTAGAAGCTCCATCCACCGCTCTCAAACCCAGACCAGTCTTACAGCTAAACCACAGAGCAATCAAAATGAAAATCCAACTGAGAGTGAGTGACAGTGTATGTCAGTGTATATGAAGACAAGTGTGTGGGGCATGTGCATGAGTGGGCAATGGCCTGCCCTCCTGCCGGGCACTCAGAAGTGGGCAGCTGGGGCTCTCCTAGTGGAGCAGCAGCAGCTGCCACTAGCTAACCTGGCCCTTCTGGCTGTGCAGATTGGGGCAGCAACTATTTTGAGGCACTTAAGATATCCTCCACAGGAAGAAGCCTCCAGAGTGCCTGCACCTCACTGCCCAGAGTTGTGTCTGTGCCCTCTGCCCTGGAAGCACCACACATCCTGCTACCACCAGAATCCAGGATCTGGGGACTGCAGTACTTACAGGGGAAGGGGCTCTTACCTCCCTGACCCTGAGCACCATGGGAACCACGAACAGGGCAGAATCTGACGAAGGAGGCTGTGGTTTGGCTCAGGAACCATGAGCTCCAGGGGTGGAGAGAGACAACTAGAGTGGTGCTACCTGCAGAAACAGCATGGCAGAAGCAAGCCTGCCCAAGACTGAGAATCACCAGAAGGAGCAACAAGAGCACCCTACCACTGCCCCATGTTATAGGATCACTGCAGAGCCCTTCATAGCACCATCTGGGATAGATCCAAAGAGAAACTTTATCTAAAGTTGTCAGAGGTTCTGGCAGGCAGAGGGCAGCCCTGACTGAGAAAGACTGTGCTTTAGGGGAAGGGAGAATACATGGAGAACAGGGCTGCCAGGGCTCAGTGCTGCAGTGAGGGGGCCACACAGAAAGTCTTTTAAAAGAGGAGCTGAGGCAAGACCAGAGACTTGGCAGGCACCTTGAAATGGCGTGTGCACAGAATAGGAGCTGAACACCTGAGATTCATTGCAGCCAGGCAGGACCCATCACAGGTAGTCATACCCAACCCCCACCTACAGGATTACAGGCTCTGCAGATCAGTGAGGCCAGATTCAGGAGTCCCCTCCTGAGCACATATCCACAGGGGAAACCTAAAATTTCTGCAAGGGCCCTTTCTACCAGACATTAGAAGCTACACTGTTCCTCAGGCCCTGACCCACGAAAACCAGAAGAGCAGACAGATTAGATAGGCATACCAAGGGGTATTCAGGGCCCTGCCCACCCTCTGTGCCTAAACAGAACTGATGTCTCTACCAAGCAGAAAAGAGCTGCCCCTTTTACACAGATTGGCCCCTAATAGGAAATGGACAGCTAAATCACCAGACCAAGTCATGTGGCAAGGGAGCAGGACAAAATTCCCATCATCTTCCCTGAAAATGGAAAAGTACCCCCCAGAGATGACCCAGGGTTCCCACCCTCTTGATCATGCCAGAGGACCCCTCTGGAGACAGGTGGAGAAAATACTGGCCGTTCTCTCCAGTAATTAAACAAACCACTCCTGGGCCTTGGGCTGACGGAAAGCCAGCAGGGAAGCACAGTGAGGTCCAGCCAAATCAGAAGACAGCCACAGACTGTGGACCACTTAATAGGCTGCCTAAGGTAAGACTAAATCATCATCTGACATTACCAGAGGCAGATCAAGAAAGAGAAGATAGTGGTAAACACTGGAGTCTACTGAGACAAACTCCACCATGGTCTTCATGACATGCATTATTGTCTCTCCCACATAGCTTTTTAATGTTCATTAATTTTCCTTCATTTGTGCCTATTATTTCACTAGTTTTTCTATTTTAGTTAGTTTCAAATCTCATATTTCGCTCCTCCCTGCCCTTATTCTATTTTACCTTCTTCCTTCCTATTTTTGTTTTAAATTTATTAGTTCTACGGCTACAACTTGTTTCTATTCTGTACTCAGGTTTTCTGCCTCCACCAGCTCTCAAAACCATTTTTCTTGACATTTGCCATTTCATATATTTTTCAAATTTTATTTTAATTGTTGTTCTTGTACAGTTTTCTTTTACTCCCATCCCAGTCCACTGCCCCAGCCCTCTCCACCTCCCTCCCATTTCCACCCCCTCTAGTTTTTGTCCATGTGTCCTTTATACTTGTTACTGTAAACCCTTCCCCTTTTCCCCCTGAAATTCCCTCCCCTCTCCCCTCTGGTGATTGTAAGCCTGTTCTCAATTTCACTGTCATTGGTTATATTTTGCTTGTTTCTGTTATTGTTTAGGTTCCTGTTAAAGGTGAGATCATATGGTATTTGTCTTTCAACACCTGGCTTATTTCACGTAGCATAATGCTTTCCAGTTCCATCCACGCTGTTGCAAAGGGTAGGAGCTCCTTCTTTCTTTCTGCTGCATAGAATTCCATTGTGTAAATGTACCACAGTTTTTTGATCCATTCATTTACTGATGGGCACCTAGGTTGTTTCCAGCACTTGGCTGTTGTAAATTGTGCTGCTATGAACATTGGGGTGCAGAGGTTCTTTTGGACTGGTGTTTTAGGTTTCTTAGGATATAATCCTAGCAGTGGAATTGCTGGGTCAAGCGGCAGATCCATTTTTAGTTTTCTTAGAAAATTCCATACTGTTTTCCATAGTGGTTGTACCAGTATGCAATCCCACCAACAGTGCACTAGGGTCCCCTTTTCTCCACAACCTCCCCAACACTTGTTTGTTGCTTTGTTTATGATGGCCATTCTGACTGGTGTGAAGTGGTATCTCATTGTGGTTTTAATTTGCATCTCTCTAATAGCTAGCGATACTGAGCATCTTTTCATGTGTCTATGGATCCGCTCTATGTCCTCTTTGGAGAAGTGTCTGTTCAAGTCCTTTGCCCATTTTTTAATTGGGTAGCTTGTCTTCTTACAGTAGAGTCATGTAAGTTCTTTATATATTTTAGAGATTAAACCCTTGTCTGAGATATCATTGGCAAATATGTTTTCCCATACAGTTGGTTCTCTTTTTATTTTAATACTGTTTTCTTTAGTCATGCAGAAGCTTTTTATTTTGATGAGATCCCATTTGTTTATTCTTTCCTTTATGTCCCTTGCTCTAGGGGACATATTAGTAAAAATGTTGCTGCATGAAATATCTGAGATTTTCCTGCCTATGTTCTCCTCTAGGACTTTAATGGTGTCACAGCTTATATTTAAATCTTTTATCCGCCTTGAATTTATTTTTGTGTATGGTGTAAGTTGGTGCTCGAGTTTCATTTTTTTGCACGTAGCTGTCCAGTTCTCCCAACACCACTTGTTGAAGAGGCTATTTTTACTCCATTTTATGTTGCTGCCCCTTTGTCGAATATTAATTGACTGTAGAGACTTGGGATTATTTCTGGGATCTCTGTTCTGTTCCACTGGTCCATGTGCCTGTTTTTATGCCAGTACCAGGCTGTTTTGATTACAGTGGCCTTGTAATACAGTTTGGTATCAGGTATTGTGATCCCTACTACTTTGCTCTTCTTTCTCAAAATTGCTGCAGCTATTCAGGGTTGTTTGTGGTTCTATATAAATTTTTGAAATGTTTATTCTATGTCTGTGAAGTATGCCATTGGTACTTTAATAGGTATTGCATTGAATCTGTAAATTTCTTTGGGTAGTGTGAACATTTTGATGATGTTGATTCTTCCAATCCATGAACACGGTGTATGTTTCCATTTGTTTGTGTCTTCCTTGATTTCTTTCTTCAGTGTTGTGTAGTTTTCTACAAAAGGCATATAGGTCTTTTACCTCTTTGGTTAGGTTTATCCCTAGGTATTTTATTTTTCTTTTTGCTATATTGAATGGGATTTTTTTTTTCTCGATTTCTGCTTCTGCTGTTTCATTGTTGGTATACAAAAATGCCTTTGATTTCTGGACATTGACTTTGTATCCCACTTTTTGGCCAAATTCATTTATTAGGTCGAGCAATTTTTTTGGTCAAGTCTATAGGATTTTCTATGTACACTATCATGTCATCTGCAAACGATGATAGTTATGTTTCCTCCTTTTTGATTTTGATGCCTTTTATTTTTTTTTCTTGTCTAATCGCTGTGGCTAAGACTTCCAATACTATATTGAATAGAATTATTGAAAGTGCACAACCTTGTCTTGATCCTGATCTTAGTGGAAAAGATTTTAGTTTTTGCCCATTGAGTATCATGTTGGCTGTAGGTCTGTCATATACGGACTTTATTATGTTGAGGAATGCTCTCTCTATTCCCACTTTGCTGAGTGTTTTTGTCATAAATGGGTGCTGTATCTTATCAAGTGCTTTTTCTGCATCTATTGATATGATCCCGTGATTTTTGTTTTTGTTTATGTGACGTATTACCTTTACTGATTTGAGAATATTGAACCAACCTTGCATCCCTGGGATGAATCCCACTTGGCCATGGTTTATGATCTTTTTAATGTATTGTTGGATGCGGTTTGCCAATATTTTGTTGAGGATTTTAGCGTCTATATTCATCAGCAATATTGGCCTGAAGTTTCCTTTCTTTGTTGTGTCTTTATCTGGTTTTGGGATTAGGATGATGCTGGCTTCATAGAAAGAGTTTGGGAATCTTCCATCCTTTTGGATTTTTTTGGAATAATCTGTGAAGGATAGGGGTTAGGTCTTCCTTCAATGCTTTTTAGAATTCTCCTGTGAAACCACCAGGCCAGAGCTTTTGTGTGTCAGGAGTTTTTTGATTACTGCTTCAATTTCATCTGCTGTTATTGGTCTGTCCAGGCTTTCTGCTTCTTCTTCATTGAGTTTTGGAAGACTATATTTTTCTAGAAATTTGTCCATTTCACCTACGTTTTGAAATTTCTTGGCATACAGTTCTTCATAGTAATTTCTTACAATCCTTTGTGTTTCTGTGGTGTCAGTTGTATTCTCTCCTCTTTCATTTCTGATTGTGTTTATTTGGGTCTTCTGTTTTCCTTGATGAGCCTGCTTAAACCATCTCATATTTTTCCCTGTTCTTAAAATACCCTTATGCTCTCTCCACCTTCATCAGTCTTTGCTTGTTGCTTGTTGATATGATGGTTGTTTCATTTCTTCAATTTTTATATCTAGATCCTCACTATTTCTGTATTTCAATCTAAACTTTACTGTTCCCCTCTCCTAGTCTATTTTGTCTTCTTCCTGCTCTTTGTTCTTTCACTTTAAAATTAATTTTTCCATGTCTTAGTCAGATTTTCAACCCTCACTCTTAGTATTTCTTCTCCCTCTATCCTCTCAAAATCACTTGTCTTTCCCCTAGACCACGGATGCCAAATTCATTTTCACTGGGTGCCACATCAGCCTTGCAGTTGCCTTCAAAGGGCCAAAATAATGTTAGGACTGTATAAATGTAACCACTCCTTACCTGTTAAGGAGTTGAAATTACATGCAGCCCTTTGAAGGCAGCCACAAGGCTGATGTGGCCCCCAGTGAAAATGAGTTTGACACCCCTGTTCCAGACATCTCTTAAGTTTTCTTACTTTTTATCTTCTTATTCCCATTCCACCTATATTAATCATTGCTCATTTGTCATTGATATTACAGTGGCAGATCTTTTCCTCCAATTTGGTTCCTAACTTTTTCACTATACTTTAATTTTTTTTTTCAGATGTCATACTATACTCAGCCTTTTTCTTCTCCCCTCCCTTTATTATTTACAATATAAATTTTGTTTTCTTTCTTTCTTCACCTTGCTTCTGTTCCCTGCTCTTACTATTTCTTCTCCCTCTACCATCTCAAAATCATTTTTCTTTCAGTTAGTCATCTCATATTTCATTTTTTTATTATAATAATCTTAATTTCTTTACACCTTTATTAATATTTGCTCATTTGCTGTTGGTAGGCTTATTTTTGTGGGTATGATTTTGTTTCCTGGGTTGTGTGGTTTTGTTCTAGCAGCACTTGTACAACCACATACAAGCTGTGGTGGGCAGTGTGACTCTGTTAGCCATGAGAGGGAAGGATACACCAAAGAATGACCCAACAACAACCAAAACACAATTACAACTAGAGATGCCACCTAAACAGCATAAAGGGCATGCCAGAAGCATCCAGCTAAGAAGATCAAGCAGGTTGCCACACTGAGTATCACAGGTCTCCTAGCATGGGTCACACCATGAAGACAAGGAGTCAAAGAATATCTATCTAATATAGAGAAAAAAAAGAAAAGAGTCACCTAAAACAGGGTGACAAAGAAAAAATCCCCAATTGAAAGGAAAGGAGGAATACCCAGAAACAGTGCTAAATGAAATTGAGGCAAGCAAACTATCAGACATTGAGTTCAAATTAATAGTTATAGAATGCTCAAAGAGCTCAGTGAGAGCTAAAAGGAACTCAGAAACCTATGAGAAACTTTCTGGGAACAACACCAGCATAAAAAAGGACATACAAGCTATCAATTAGAGCCAGGAGGAAATAAAAAATACACTATCTGAAATGAAGAATACATTAGAAGGAATTAAAAGCAGGCTAGATGAAGCAGAGGAATGAATAAGTGGGCCGGAGGACAAAACATACAAAAACTCACGGAGCAACACAATGAAAAAGGATGCAAAAAGAATGAAGTCGGTTTCAGAAAGCTGCAGAACAACATGAAACATAATAATGTTGATATCACAAGGATACCAGAAAGAAAAGCAGAGGATCAAGGGATAGAAAAACTGTTTGAAAAAATAATGATAGAAAACTTCCCAAACTTGATAAGGAAAAAATTTATATGCAATTTCCAGAAGCACAGAGGGTTCCAATCAAGATGAACCAAAGGAAGACAAATTCAGGATACATCATTATTAAAAATGGCTACTTTTAAACATAGAGAGAGAATATTAAAGGCAGCAAGGGAAAAACAGGAAGTAACATACAAGGGAACTCAGATAAGGCTATCAGCTGCTTTATCAACAGAATGGTTAGAAGCCAAGAAGGCAATGGCAAGAAGTATTCCAATTAATGAAAAGCAAAGGCCTGCAACCAAGACAACTGTACCTAGAAATGATCTCATTTAAAATGAAAAGTGAAATAGAGAGTTTCCCAGACCAAGAAAAAAAGGCTAAGAGAACATATCTCCACCAAAGCATCATTGCAAGAGAAGTTAAAGGAATTGGTTTAACAAGATGAAGGAAGGAAGGAAGAGAAGAGGGAGCACAGGCACAAAGAGGGAAAAAAGCAATGAATAAGTACTATCATAACAACCTTATGTGAGTGGATTAAATGCTCCAATAAAAAGATAGAGGGTAGCTGAATGGATAAGAAAATATGATGCACAGATATGCTGCCCACAAGAGACCCACCATAGGACAAAAGACCTACACAGACTGAAAGTGAAGGTCTGGAAACAAATATTCCAAGCAAATGGACCGGAAAAAAAGCCAGGATAGCAATATTCACTTCAGACATAATTCATGTCAAAACAAAGGCCATAAAAAGACACAGAAGGACACTTCATAACACTCAAGGGAACATAAACATTATAAACATATATGCACCAAACACAGGAGCACTCAAGTATATAAGGAAAATCTTGGAGGCCTTTAAAAAGATATCGACAGCAACACTCTTATACTAAGGGATTGTAACACTTCATGCCAAAAATGGATAGACCTTCCAAACAAAATATGCACAAGGATATTGGGGCATTGAACAATGTCCAACATCAAATGGACTCAACTGCTGTATATAGAAACTTTCACCCCAAAGAAGAAAGATACAAAATTTTTTCAAATGTACATGGAACATTTTCAAAGATAGACCACATGATACGACACAAAACAAGCCTCAACACATTCAAAAGAGCTGAATTCATATCAAGCATTTTCTCACATGTCAAGTGCTTGAATCTAGAAACCAACATCAAGTAAAACACTCAAAAACATTCAAATTCATGCACACTGAATAGCATGCTATTAAACAATGAATGGGTTAATGACAAGATCAAGGAAGAAATCAAAAAGTTTCTAGACACAAATAAAAATGAACACACAACAGTCTAAAATGTATGGAACACAGCAAAGGCAGTCCTGAGAGGAAGTTCATAGTGACACAGGCCTACCTAAAAAAGACTGAAACATTTCAAGTAAACATCATAACTGTACATCTACAAGAACTGGAGGAAGAACAAGAAACAAAACACAGAGTGAGCAGAAGGAAGGAAATAACTAAGATCAGAGCAGAATTAAATGACATAGAGACTAAAAGAACAATCCAAAGGGCTAATAAATTCAGGAGCACTTTCTTTGAAAAGATAAAATTGACTACCCTTTAAATAGACTTAACAAGAAAAAAAGAGAGAGGACCCAAATAAACACAATCAGAAATGAAAGAGGACAGATTACAAAATACCACAGAAAGACAAAGGATTGTATGAAATTACAACTGTTTACAAAGCAATCTGATAACGTGGGTGAAATGGACAAATTTCTAGAAAAGTATCATTTTCCAAAACTGAATGAAGAAGCAGCGGAAAGCCTGAAGACACCAATTATAGCTGGTGAAATTGAAGTAGTAATCAAAAACTCCCAGCACACTAATCCAAGTACTGGACAGTTTCACAGGAGAATTTTACAAAATATTTAAGGGAGATCTAACCCCTACCCTTCACAGACTATTCCAAAAAATCCAAGAAGAGGGAAGACTCCCAGACTCTTTTCATGATGCTAGCATCATCCTAATCCCAAAACCAGATAAAGACACAAAAAAGGAAAGAAAACTACAAGCCAATATCGCTGATGAACCTAGATGTTAAAATCCCCCCCAAAATATTGGCAAAACTTATCCAGGAATACATCAAGAACATCATACACCATGATCAAGTGGGTTTCATCCCAGGGATGCACAGGTGGTACAATATTCTCAGATCAATAAAGGCAATACATCATAAATACAAAATGAAAGACAAGAATCACATGATCTTATGACTAGACACAGAAAAAACATTTGATATAGTCCAGCACCCATTTATGATAAAAGCACTCAGCAAGCTCTGGCTGGTGTAGCTCAGTGGATTGAGCATAGGCCTGTGAACCAAAGAGTCACTAGTTCAATTCCCAGTCAGGGCACATGCCTGGGTTGCTGGCCAGGTCCTCAGTAGGGGACGCATGAGAGGCAACCACACACTGATGCTTCTCTCCCTCTCGTTCTCCCTCCCTTCCCTTCTCTCTAAAAGATACATAAATAAAATCTTTTAAAAAACACTCATCAAAGTAGGAATAGAGGGAGAATACTTCAATATAACAAAGGCCATATATGAGAAACTGACAACCAACACCATACTCAATGGACAAAAACTAAAAGCTTTCCCCTAAAGATCAGGAACAAAACAAGGGTTCAGCTCTCACCACTTTTATTCAACATAACATGAGAAGTTCTAGCCCAAGCAATCAGGCAAGAAAAAGAAATAAAAGGTATTCAAATTGGAAAGGAGGAAGCAAAATTTTCATTGTTTGCAGATGACATGACAGTGTACAAAGAAAACTCATAAATTACACCAAAAAACTACTGGACCTAATAAGTGAATTGGGCAAAACAGTAGGATACAAAATCAATGTTCAGAAATTGAGGGCATTTTTGTACACCAACAGTAAAATTACAGAAACAGAAATTAGGATAAAAATTCCATTTTATATAGCAACGAGAAAAATAAAGTTCTTAGACATAAACTTAAACAAGGATGCAAAAGACCTCTACTCAGAAAACTAAGAACACTGAAAAAGAAATTAAGGAATATACAAATAAATGGAAGCATATTCCATGTTCATGGATTGGAAAAATTAACATCATTAAAATATGCATACTCCCCAAAACAATGTATAGATTCAATGCAATACCTATTAAAATATCAATGGCATATTTCACAGATCTAGAACAAATGTTTCAAAAATTTATATGGAACCAAAAATGACCCTGAATAACCTTAGTAATCTTGAGAAAGGAGAACAAAGTAGGAGGGATCAAAGTGCCTGATATCAAACTATACTACAAAGCCATGGTAATCAAAACAGTCTGGAAGTGGCATAAGAACAGACATATAGATCAATGGACAGAACAGAGACCCCAGAAATAAACCCATGTCTCTATGGTTAACTAGTATTTGACAAAGAGGGCACAAGCATACAATGGCATAAAAATAGCCTCTTCTATAAATGGAGTTGGGAGAGCTGGACAGGTACATGCAAAAAATTGAAACTCGACCACCAATGTGCACCATACAGTAAATAAACTGAAAATGGATAAAAGATTTAAATATAACTCAGAATATCATAAAAGTCCTAGAGGAAAACATAGGCAGTAAAATTTCATATATCCCACACAACATTATTTTTGCTGATATATCTCTAAGGGACATAAGGGAACAAATAAACAAACGGAATCTCATCAAAATAAAAAGCTTCTGCAGGCATTAGAAAAACATCATTAAAATGAAAGGGAAACCAACCATATGGGAAAACATATTTGCCAATGATACCCTGGACAAGGGTTTGGTCTCTAAAATATATAAAAAACTCATGTGACTAAACGCCAAACCAACAATCCAATTAAAAAATGTGCAAAGAACCTGAATAGACATTTCTCCAAGGAGGATAAACAGAAGGCCCAGAGACAAGGAACACACTGTGCTCATCATCAGTAGCCATCAGAGAGATGCAAATCAAAACCACAATGAGACCACCTCACATTGGTCATGAGGGCCATCATTAACAAATCAATAAACAAGTGGTGGTGAGGATGTGGAGAAATGGGAAATCCAGTGCACTGTTTTTGGGAATGCAGACTAGTGAAACCACTGTGGAAAACACTATGGAATTTCATCAAAAAAACAAAAATGGAACTGCCTTTCTTGACCCAGCAATTCCACTGCTGGGATTATACCCTAAGAATCCTGAAACACCAATTCAAAAGAACCTATGTACCTCTATGTTCATAGCAGTGCTATTTACAATAGCCAAGTGCTGAAAACAGCCTAAATGCCTATCAATAAATGAGTGGATCAAATTACTCTGGTACATTTACACAATGGAATATCACACAGCAGAAAGAAAGGAGTTTCTGCCCTTTGTAACGGCATGGATAGAACCGGGGAATAAAAGTGAATTAAGCCAGGCAGTAAAAGACAATACCACATGATCTCACCTACAAGAAGATGCTAATGAACAAAATACAAATAGAACCGGAGGCATGGACACAAGGAACAGACTGACAACCAAAGGTGAGTGTGGAGGGGATAAGGGTGGCAAGAAGGGTAAGGGACTGACTAGTCAAGGAATATGTATGAATGACTCATGTACTTGGACAAGAGAGTGGGGATTGACTGTGGGAGCAGAGGGAAGGCTGGGCAGAGGAGAGCAAAGGGGAAAAAATTGGGACAACTCTAATATATCAGCAAAATATTTAATAAAAAAGAGAAAGTTCATTAAAATTCTAAGAATTAAATATAATAAAAAATACACCAATGTTACTGTTAATGTTTGAGAGATACAATGGTTTATTTGTAGGAGAATAAAGAAAAATATGGAAACTTTTGAATAAAAAAATTTGGAAAAAAATTATACAAAATAATCTCCTTGAATGAGATAACATGGACATGACCTAAGTAACTTGGGAAAATGGTATTTTAACGTGATACTGTTAGGCTAAAGACAAAAAGAACTGACTTCCAGCCACGATGCAGGCATAAGTAGATTCAGTATGCCTCTTCACACAACCAAAAGAAGGATAACAACAAAATTAAAAACAAAAAACAACCTGAACTGCCAGAAAATCGAACTGTATAGAAGTCTGACAACTAAGGAGTTAAAGAAGAAATATTCATCCAGACCAGTACAAGGGGCGGAGATGGGCAGCCGGGGCAGAGAGTACTCTTGGCAAGGTGGCAGCTGGTAGAGCAGGGCGGGCAAGGTGGTGGCTGGCGGAGTAGGCAGTCCCACATTTGCATGCAGAGAAACTGGGAGAACAACTGGGGAGGGAGACAGACCACACAACCCAGGGTTCCAGGGCAGGGAAATAAATCCTCAAAACCTCTGACTGAAAAAAAAAACTGTGGGGGTTCAGGTGGTGAAAGAAACTCCCAGCTTCAATGGAGAATCCCTTGGAGAGACCCACAGGGTCCTAGAATATACACAAACCCACCCACCAGGGAATCAGCACCACAAGGGTCCAATTTGCTTGTGGGTAGCAGCAAAAGTGACTGAAAGCCAGCATAGAGCTAAACAAGTGACATTGTTCTTTCTCGGACTCCTCCCCCACATACAGCAACAAAACACAGTGACTAGAGATGCTTGGCCCTGGCAAATACCTAAGGCTCTGCCCCTTACTATGGAACAGGTGCACCAAGACAAAAAAAAAGTCCCAAAAGAAAGAATAGATCAAAGCTCCAGAAAATAATACAACCAAGTGACAAGAGATAGCCAACCTATCAGATGCACAGTTCAAAACACTGGTAATCAGGATGCTCACAGAAATGGTTGAGTATGGTCAATATAGAGGAAGAAGTAAAGGCTATGCAAAGTGAAATAAAGGAAAATGTACAGGGAACCAACAGTGACAGGAAGGAAACCAGGACTTAAATCAACAGTTTGGAAGAGAAGAAATAAACATTCAACCAGAACAAAACAAAAGAAACATAATGAGGAGAGGCTTAGGAACCTCCAGGACAACTTCAAACATTCCAACAAACAAATCATACTGGTGCCAGAAGAGGAAGAACAGAAATTGAAAACTTTTTTGAAAAAATAATGGAGAACTTGCCCATCTGGCAAAGGAAATAGACTACCAGGAAGTCCAGGAAGCTCTCCCAAAGAACTTGGACCCAAGGAAGCACACACCAAGGCACATCATAATTACATTACCAAGATTAAAGAGGAGAGAATCTTAAAAGCAGCAAGAGAAACAGAGAGAGTAACTTACAAAGGAGCTCCCATTAAGACTTATTAGCTGATTTCTCAAAAGAAACCTTTCAGGCAAGGAGTTGGAAAGAAATATTCAAAGTCATGAAAGGCAAGGACCTAGATTACTCTATCCAGCAAAGCTTTCATTTAGAATGGAAGGGCAGATAGAGTGCTTCCCAGATAAGGTCAATTTAAAGGAGTTCATCATCACCAATCCCTTATTATATGAAATGTTAAAGGGACTTATCTAAGAAAAGGAAGATCAAAAATATGTACAGTAAAGTGACAACAAATTCACAACTATCAACAACAGAACCTTAAAACAAAAACAAAAATGAACTAAGCAAACAACTAGAATAGGAGCAGAATCACAGAAATGGAGACCACATGGAGGGTTATCAGCAGAGAAGGAGAGAGTGAGTGGGGGAAAAGGTACAAGGAATAAGTAGCATAAATGGTAGGTAGAAAATAGATAGGGGGAGGTTAAGAACAGTATGGGAAATGTAGAAGCCAAAGAACTTATATGTAATGACCCATGGACATGAACTAAGTGGGGGGAATGCAGATGGGGGGGGGTGTACAGGTCAGAGGGGAATAAAGGGAGGAGAATGGGACAACTGTAATAACATAATCAATAAAATATATTTTAAAAAGTTTAAAAGACAAAAAGAACTGTATACAAACATAGTACTCTAGTTGGTAATATGTTTTTTAAGGGAATAGGAGTTAATAATTCTGAAACTGGTATAAATGTATAATCAGGTTGAACAAATAAGTTGTAGATCAGGTTTCTCCAAATGAGAGAAAGAATTTATAAATAAGAAGGGGAAAAGGCTGGAATGAACCCTGTGGTACTGGATTACAGTTGGAAATACTAGAAAGAAATCATTTGTTTTAATATTTATGCAGATACCTAAATACTCTTTGCAATAGCATGGATGGATCTGGAGAGCATTATGCTAAGTGAAGTAAGACAGGTTATACTAAGTGAAATAAACCATATGATCTCACCAAAAAGTGGAACCTAATCAACAAAACAAACAAGTGAGAAAAACAGAACCAAAGACATGGAAATAAAGAACCAATTAGCAGTGACCAGAGGGGAGGGAGATGGAGATAACAGGGGAAAGAAGGGGAAGGAAGGATCAATTCAAGGAACCTGTATGAAGGACCAATAGACAAAGACAACAGGATAGGGGAAGACTGAATGTTGGAGGGGGGGTGGGTAGGGCAGAGGAGAGTAATGGGGGAAAGTGAGGACAAATGCAAATGAACAACAATAAAAAAAAATTGGGAGAGATACCTAAGGACCAAAGGGTCCCAGCCCAATACTACACCCCATGCCCAGGGTTTCAGTGCCAGGATAAGAAGTCTCTATAACTTCTGGCTGTAAAAACCAGGAGGGATTCATGCTGTGGAAGACAGAAACTGCTACACTCCAAGATAGATCCTCGTAAAGAGCCTGCACACAGTCTTACTCGGACTCACTCCCTCTAAGCTCCAGTGAGGAGGCAGCAGATTAAAAGATATCAGAGACATATGGGGAGGAACTGAACTATCCAACAACAGGGTGAGAGCTGGGGGGTAGCTTTCTGCCACACAAAGTGCCTGCAAAGGCCACTGTTGCTTTTCTGAGGCCTCCCCCAACAAAGCCACACAGCCAGAGGGCAACATATCTGAGACTCCATCAACCTGGCTCACGCTGTTTGCTCAACCCTGGTGATTCCGAGGATCTGCCTCATCCAACGTTTGGGCTCACCCTAGCTGCTTTCCATATGAATGGCTTGTCTTTGCTATTGTTTCAGACTTTCCTAATTTATCTCAAGCAAGCAGCATCAGGCTTCAGCCAGTCCAGAAACTCTCACCAAGGTGACCCAGGCCTAGCACTAGCAGTAGCCAGCCTTGGTTCACAGCTTGGCTTCACCTGGGTACCTCCAAACCAGCACATATAGCAGCCATCTGCAGATTTTTTTGTAGCTTGTGTTGTGTGACCCCAGAGAGAACACTGGTGGTGGCTGAATATGGTTGTGTCGACAGCAATCAAGGCTCAACTAAAACAAGACAGTATACACAGCTACACAGTGATTTCACTAGCTTGGGTACTAGGGGACATTGTGCCACTGGACCCTACAGGACACCTACCAAGACTGAGAGACTTAATACCTTTACCTAATACATATAAACAAACACAGGGAGGCTACCAAAATGAGGAGATAAAGACACAGCCCAAATGAAAGAACAGAACAAAACTCCAGAAAAATAATTAAATGAAATGAAGGAAGCAACCTCTTAGATGCAGAGTTCAAAACACTGATTATAAGGATGCTTACTGAACTTAGTGAGACCTCCAACAGCATAAAAAGGGGATGGAATCCATAAAAAAGAAACAGAAATGAAGGATACGGTAATTAAAATGAAGAACGATTTACAGATAATCAACAGCAGAGTGGATGAAACAGACAATCAAATCAGCAATTTGAAATATAAGGAAGCATAAAACACCTGATCAGAACAGCAAAAAGAAAAAGGAATCCAGAAAAATAAGGATAGATAAGGAGGCTCTGGGACCACTTGAAGTGTATTCATTCACATGATAGGGGTGCCAGAAAGAGAAGGGAAAGAGCATAAATTTCAAAACCCATTTTAAAAAAATATTTACAGGAAACATCCCTAACTAGGTGAATGAAATACATATACAGGTCCAGAAAGTGTAGAGAATCCCAAACAGGATGAACCCAAAGAGGCCCACACCTAGACACATCGTAATTAAAACGTCAAATCTTAAAGACAGAGTCTTAAAAGCAGCAAGAGAAAAGCAGTTAGTTACCTACAAGGGAGCTCCTAAGACTTCCAGCTGATTTAGAGACTTTGCAGGTTAGGAAGGATCAGCAAGAAATATTCAAAGTGATGGAAAGCAAGGACCTACAACGAAGATTATTCTACCCAGCAAAGCTATCATTTAGAATGGAAGGACAGTTAGAGCTTCTCAGACAAGATAAAGCTAAAGGAGTACATAACCACCAAACCAGCATTATATGAAATGTTAAAGGGTCTTCTTTAAAAAGATGATCAACAATAAGAACAATAAAATGGAAACAAATATGTATCTATCAACAGTTGAATCTAAAAAAACAAAATAAACAAGCAGAACAGAAACAGAATCATAGAACATTTTGATGGTTGCAAGATGGGTAGGGCTTTTGAGGGGATGGGAAAATAAGATGAAGGGATTATGAAGTACAAATTGGTAGTACAAAATAGTCATGGGATGTAAAGTACAGCATAGGAAATAGAGGAGCCAAAGAACACATATGTAGGACACATGGACATGGTCAGTGGTGTAGGGATTGCCTGAGGGAGCAAATTGGTGACTGGGTCAAATGCAGCAAAAGGGAAGACATTTTGACTGTAATAGCATAATTAATAAAATATCCTTTAAAAATAAACAAAATGAATGGAATGAGTCTACAAACACTAAAAATAAATATCAAAAACACATTGCTGACTAAAAAAATAAAATAAAATCACAAAGCACATAAGTATATGACAACTATAATCCATTTATACTAAAAAATAGATTAAATACTACATCATAAACTGGTAAGAGTACCCAGATTTCTGTAAACCAAAAAATTACATTTTGAAGTGAAACTGAATATTTATAGTTAAATGTTTTTATTGTTCAAGTACAGTTGACTCCATTTTTAAGCTGCTTGCTTGTATGTTTTGTTGTAGGTATAATATATCCAAATATTTATAATTTTTCACAACAAATCTTATTCACAATTAGAGAATGTACATATTCAAAATGTTTCTGATCGAGGCACAGGGTAAAAACAGCACCCATTTGGAAAAAGTAGACTTAATACCTGCTAGAAGAAATCTATATTTTATATATATATATTCTATCATGTATATACAAAACACTGCCATGTGGATCTTAACATTCGGACTGCCTGCAAAGTCATTAATGACCCAAATGACCAGATGTCTAAGCTTACTGTTAAAAAGTTGATGATATACTTTCATGCCACATAAACAGATTTTTGTATTACTGTATGATCTTTCTATATATTTGACATAACCATTGACTGTGTCTATACATTATATCATAAAATCAAAACCAGATTTTATAATTAATTATTCCTTGTTTTTAATTTAGTCATAAAAAGTATATTCAATATTGTTAATTATACTGAAAATGATACATCCTAAAACTTTTCTTTTTGTCACCAAAACTTTGGTTATTAATGTTCACTGCCCTAAACAATACAAACTTAAGTCAGTATTCCTCCAGCACCAATATTGCTTAAAAGATTTTCCTGGGAAGCAAATGAGATGAAACTTAAATAGCTCTGAAAACACTAAACTGCCACACAAATGGAAAGGATTATCAATGTGTTTTCATAAATATGAAGAATGTCAATCTTTCTTCTTTTAAAAATATAAGGACAGAGCTTATGAGAAATAGACGTTGTACAGCAAATTAAGTAAGGAGAAATAAACAGCCTCTTTTATCTACTTCTCTTGTTTTCTTAAACATTAATTATAAAGTATAATCTAGAGAAAATACTAATCATTGTTACGGAATTAAAAGGATTTTAATTCCTAACAGTAAAACATCACTAATAGTAGAATCTGGCTTCAAAATATTTTAAGAATACATGTATGACCTGGTCCTCTGAAGACTATTAGAATTTTCAAGTAGAGGATGAGGCCCTCCAAATCTCTAACTAGCTTTCTAAAGCAGATTATTACTACCCCTACATATTCTTTAAAAGTTGAGTATTTTAAACTATATGTACAGTCATTATGAAGATGAAATCCCATTAAAAATAAAACTGAATTCCCCAGAAATGTAAAAAGAAGTCATGATGTATCAAAAAAGAAATAATAGAACCTCTACCATCTTTATCATAACCATAATCTTATCTATTAATGCATATTTCAAATTCAATCAAGTGAAATAGAAGAGTTAAGGAGAAATGACATTTTGTCTTAAAATACAACATTTATATTAGATAATTTTAAAGGACCAAAATATCCAGATCTCCTTTTTTAAGATTTGTTTATTATTATTATTTTACAGTGGTCCAAATTTTCCCCTTTTGCCCTTCTCTGCCTATCCCACCCACCTTCCAACAGTCAATACCCACACCATTGTCCATGTTTTAGCATTAAAACCAACATCTTTTAATGCACACCATTAGAGTCTCTATTAAATTTAGGGTTACATACAGCAAGAATAAATAATTGTATTAAAAAGACATGAAACAATCACCAGATACAACTTTATGCCATCATATTACCAAAAATAAATGATAAAAAATGATAATACCCAGGACTAATGAGAGTATGAAACCACAGATATGTTCATAGACTATTAATGGAGGCTAACCTGGCAGTACCTTTTGACCCAAAATTCAGTTCTAGGGATCAAATAAAAATTCTCACATGTTCAAAATGCTAAAGTGTTCAAAGATGTTTACTAAAATATAGTCATAACACCATAAATGTTCAGTAAAAGTAATGGTTAAATGAATTTTATATATAAGCAGTATAAACATAGAAGATCAACAAAATAATGTCAATAATGTCAAGTTCAAAACAAAAGTCCCAGAATATCTATAAATGGGCACCATTTTTTAACATGTTTATGTAGCAGAAATAAAATTTTTTGTTTTTTAACCAGTTGCCATTAAGGGTTCTGCCAGTGTTTAGGAAAATTCCATAAACAAAATGTGGTATATAAAGAGACAGTGATCAGGGACTTCTGGTCAAGATGTCAGCATAGGTAAATGCGTGCTCATCACTGAGTGGCCGCAGGCCCAGCATTAGCAGCAGCCAGTCTTGGTTTGCAGCTTGGTCTCACCTGTGCACCTCCAAGCCCAGCACCAGTAGCAGTCATCTGAAGATCACTTTGTAGCTCATGACCACTACCTGTGTCCTGGGCAGAACACAGGTAGCGGCTACCTTGACCCATACATCCTAGGATACCCAAGAGACACAGCACCCAGTGGACAGCTTCATACCACGTCAAAGCACCACCATCCAACCACCTCCACAAACAACACACTCAAGGGGTTAACTCAACAAGCACCAGGGCCCCACTGAAGTAAATCCTGCTCTGTGAGCAGGCCCCTGCACAATTGATCCTACATGGAGGTCAGAAGTTAGTAGTTGGTGGTTGCAGCCAGTCTTTGCAGCTGATTAGCCTGGGGGTTTAGCCCTCCCATGGACATGCCAACAGCAACCTAGGTTCAACAACAACAGGAAGGTATACACAGCCTACATGGTGGGGGGTGGATAAGGGTAGCAAACCTCAAGTGCCCAGCTCATGTGATTGGGGAGGCTGTGCAACAGGACCCTATTGAACACCTACTACGTTAGGCTGCTATATCAAGCCCCAGAGACATAGCAGCTCTACATAATACATAAAAACAAACATAGGGAAACTGCCAAAATGAGACAAAGTAATGTGGCCCAAATGAAAGAATGGAAAATTTTCAGAAAAACAACTAAACAAAATGGAGACAAGTAATCTACTAGACACAGAGTTCAAAACTCTGTTTATAAGGATGCTCAGAGAATTCAGAACTTCAACAGCATTAAAAAAGACCAGTCAGAAATGAAGGATATGCTAACTGAAATGAAGAATAATTTACAGGTAATCAACAGTAGTGTAGATGGAACACAGAACCTAATCACTGATTTGGAATATAAAGAATTACGAAACACCCAATCAGGACAGGAAAAAGAAAAACAAATTCAAAAAAATGAAGACCCTCTGGGACAACTTCAAGTGTACCAACATTCACATTATGGAGGTGTTGGGAAGAGAAGAGATCAAGTTATATAAAACATATTTTTTAAAAAGAATGAGAGAAAAATCCACTAACTTGGTGAAGGAAATAGACATACAAGTCCAGAAAGAGCACAGAGTCCCAAAACAAATGAACCCAAAGAGACCCACACCAAGACACATAATTAAAATGCCACAGCTTAAAGACAAAGAGAGAGTCTTAAAAG
Source organism: Anoura caudifer (assembly GCA_004027475.1). Lineage (NCBI taxonomy): Eukaryota > Metazoa > Chordata > Mammalia > Chiroptera > Phyllostomidae > Anoura > Anoura caudifer. The sequence goes on along the minus strand of PVKU01000759.1, from coordinate 188,935 downwards.
CAGCAAGAGAAAAGCAGTTAATTACCTACCAGTGACCTCCCATGAGACTCCCAGCTGATTTCTCAAAAGAAACTTTGCAGGCCAGAAGGAATTGTCGAGAAACATTTAAAGTGATGGAAAGCAAGGACCTATAACCGACATTACTCTACCCAGCAAAGCTATCATTTAGAATTCAAGGACAGATAATGAGTTTCCCAGACAAGAAACAACTAAAGGAGTTCATCATCACCAAACTAGTATTATATGAAATGTTAAAGGGTCAATTTTACAAAAAAAAGGGAAGAAAATATGAAAGCAATGAACAGTAAAAGTACAATAAGTACTTATCTATCAACAACTGAATCTAAAAAACAAAATAAATGAACAAGCAGAACAGAAACAGAATACCTTGACGGTTGTCAATGGGAGGGGAGTTAGGTGAAAAAAAGTGAAGGGATTAAGAAGCATAAACTGGTTGTTACAGAACAGTCATGGGGAGATAAAGTACAACACAGGAAATATAGTCCATAATATTCTGATAATGATGTATGGTGACAGATGGGTGCAAGATTTATCAGGATGATCACTTACTAAGTTATGTAATGTCTAATCCCTGGGGTGTACACCTGAAACAAATATTAGGTTGGTCAAATAGTTCCTACAGTTTTTTTCCAGAATATAAGACGACATTTTTCATTTTCACCAATAACTTTATTGATTTGGATAAATTGCTAGTATGTTAGCTACCTCTTGCTATCGGCTTCTGGTAGGTGCAGGCCAGTGGTGCTACTGAACATCTTACAGTGCATAAGACATCCTGACAGCAAGAATTATTTGGCTAAAATGTCAAGAGTACCAAGAAACTTCACTAACAACTTTTGACAAATTCAATCAGTTACAGTGCCTTCTCCATACACTGCACAAATCTTTTCTTTTTGTGCTTCAGCTGCATTTTTACATTGCTTGAAATAATAAAGTATAATACACCAGAAATGTTGCATACTTTCTTCCAAAATTCAAATTTAAAATGGTGTACCATTTTAATATCCACTTTTTTTTAAAGGGAGATTGATATAGCTGTTGCAATACAATCTAACAAAAAGACATCATTTTAAAAAATTATTTTATTGTTGTTCAAGTACAGTTGGCTGTACTTACCCCCCAACATTCCCCCAGAGTCATCCTCACCACCCTCCGCTGATTCCACACACCATTGGTTTGGTCCACTGTCCTTTATAGTTGTTCCTAAAGACCCTTCCTCCGTTTCCCCCCATTATCCCCTCCCACCGCCCTTCTGGTTACTGTCAGATTGCTCTTAATTTCAGCGTCTCCAGTTATACTGGCTTGTTTGTTTTGTTGATTAGCTTCCACTTAAACATGAGATCATATGGTACTTGTCTTTCACCGCCTGCTTAGTTCCCTCAGCATAGTGCTCTCCAGGTCCACTGATTCTGGCGCAAAGGGTAGGAGCTCCTTCTTTCTTTCTGCTGCATAGGATTCCATTGTGTAAATGTACCATGGATTTTGATCCATTCATTTACTCATGGGCACTTAGGTTATTTCCAGCACTTGGCTATTGTAAATTCTGCAGCTATGAACATTGGGTGCACAAGTTCTTATGGATTGGTGTTTCAGGGTTCTTAGGATATAATCCTAGCAGTGGACTTGTCGGGTCAAAAGGCAGTTCCATTTTTAGCTTTCTCAGGAAATTCCACAGTGGCTACACAGTCTGCATTCCACCAACAGTGCACTAGGTTCCTTTTTCTCCACAGCCTCTCCAACACTTGTTTATTGACTTGTTTATGAGGGTGTGAAGAGGTATCTCATTATGGTTTTAATTTGCATCTCTCTGATGGCTAGTGATGATGAGTATCTTTTCATATATCTCTAGGCCCTCTGTATGTCCTCCTTGGAGAAGTGTCCGTTCAAGTCTTTTGTCCATTTTTTAATTGGGTTGTCTTCCTGGTGCGGAGTTGTGTGAGTCTTTACATATTTTGGAGATCAAGCCCTTGTCCAAGGTATCATTGGCAAATATGTTTTCCCATACAGTTGGTTCTCTTTTCATTTTAATACTGTTTTCTTTAGCTGGGCAGAAGCTTTTTATTTTTATGAGGTCTCATTTGTTTATTCTTTCCTTAATGTCCAATATGTCCCCCTTGTTCTAGGGGACATATTGGTGAAAATATGGCTGGAATTTCTTGAGATTTTCCTGCTTACGGGACTTTTATGGTGTCCCAACTTGTATTTAAGTCTTTTATTCACCTTGAATTTATTTTTTTTGTGTATGGTGTAAATTGGTGATCGCGTTTCATTTTTTAACATGTAGCTGTCCAGATCTCACATCACCATTTGTTGAACAGACTATTTTTTACTCCATGTTACACTTCTGTAACTTTTGTCAAATATTAATTGACCATAGAGTCTTGAATTTATTTCTGGGATCTCTACTGTGTTCCATTGGTCTATGTGTCTGTTCTTATGCCAGTACCAGTCAGCTTTGTTTACAGGGGCCTTGTAATACAGTTTGATATCAGGTATTGTGATCCCTCCTACTTTGTTCTTCTTTTTCAAAGTTGCTGCAGCTATTTGGGGTCATCTATGGTTCCATATAAATTTTTCAAATGTTTGTTCTATGTCTGTGAAATATGTCATGGGTACTTTAATAGGGATTGCATTGAATCTATAGATTGCCTTTTGTAGTATGGACATTTTGATGATGTTAATTCTTCCAATCCATGAACATGGTACACGCTTTCACTTGTTTGTGTCTTCTGTAATTTCTTTTGTCAGTGTTGTGTAGTTTTCTGAGTACAGGTCTTTTACTTCCTTGGTTGGGTTTATTGCTAGGTACATTCTTTTTCTTGTTGCTATATCAAATGGTATTTTTTTCCTGATTTCTCTTTCTGATATTTCATTGTTGGTGTACAAAAATGTCTTTGATTTTTTAATATTATCTTTGTATCCTACTGTTTTTACCAAATTCACTTATTAGGTTGAGTAATTTTTTTTGGTCAAATCTATAGGATTTTCTATGTTCACTATCATGTCATCTGCAAAGAATGACAGTTTTGCTTCCTCCTTTCCAATTTGGATGACTTTTATTTCTTTTTCTTGTCTGACTGCTGTGGCTAGGATTTCCAATACCATGTTGAATAGGAGTGGTGATAGCAGACATCTTTGTCTTTTTCCTGTTCTTACTGGGAAAGCTCTAAGTTTTTGTGAATTGAGTATGATGTTGGCTGTAGGTGCCTCGTATATGGCTTTTATTATATAGAGGAATGTTCCTGCTGTTCCCACTTTGCTGATTGTTTTTATCATAAATGGGTGCTGTACCTCATCAAATGCTTTTTCTTCATCTATTGATATGATCATGTGATTTTTGTCTTTCAATTTATGTGATATATTACAGTTATTGGTTTGTGAATATTGTACCATCCTTGCCTCCTTGGAATGAATCCCACTTGATCATGGTGTATGATACTTTTAACATATTGCTGGATGCAGTTAGCCAATATGCTGTTGAGGATTTTAGCGTCTATGTTGATCCGTGATATTAGCCAATAGTTTTCTTTCTTTGTTGTGTCTTTATCTGGTTTTAGGATTAGGATGATGGTGGCTTCATAAAAAGAGTTTGGGAGTCTTCCAACTTCTTGGATTTTTTGGAATAGTCTGTGAAAGATAGGGGTTAGTTCTTCCTTAAATGTTTTGTAAAATTCTCCTGTGAAACAGTCTGGTCCAGAGATTTTGTGTATCAGGAGTTTTTTTATTACTGTTTCAATTCCATCAGCTGTTATTGATGTGTTCAGGCTTTCTGCTTCTTCTTGATCTAGTTTTGGAAGATATTTTTCTAGAAATTTGTCTATTTCACCCAGGTTTTCAAATTTCTTGGCATACTGTTTGTAGTATTTTGTTGTAATGCTTTCTATCTGTGTGGTATCAGTTGTAATCTCTCCTCTTTCATTTCTGATTATGTTTATTTGGGTACCCTCTCTTTTTTTCTTGTTGAGTCTGCTTAAAGGCATGTTGATTTTGTTTATCTTTTCAAAGAAACAGTTCCTGGATTTATTCATCCTTAGCACTGTGCTTTTAGTCTCTATGTCATTTAATCCTGCTCTGATCTGGGTTATTTCCTTCCTTCTACTTGCTCTGTGCTGTCTTTGTCGTTGTTTCTCAAATTCTTGTAGGTGAAGAGTTAGGTTTATTTGAAATGTTTCTATCTTTTTTAGGTAGTCTTGTATATCACTGTGAGCTTCCCTCTCAGGATGGCCTTCACTGTGTCCTATAAGTTTTGGATTGTTTTGAGTTCATTTTTATTTGCTTCCAGAAGCTTTTTGATTTCTTCCTTGATCTCATTCTTGACCCATTCATTGTTTAATACAATGCTATTCAATCTCCATGTGTTTGAGTGTTTTTGAGTTTTTTCCTTGAGGTTGGTTTCTAGTTTCATTTCCTTATGACCAGAGAAAATGCTTGACATGATTTTAATTTTCTTGAATTTGTTGAGACTTGTTTTGTGTCCTATCATGTGGTCTATCTTTGAAAATGTTCCATGTGCATTTGAAAAGAATGTGTATTTAGCTTCTTTGGGATGAAAGGCTCTCTCTATATATATGAGTTAAGTTCATTTGATCTAGGACACTGTTCAATCCCACAATATCTTTGTTGATAAAAAATGCACCATTTTAAAATTCACCAATTTTTTTAAATGCATGTTGATATAACAGCTGTCACAATACAATGTAACAAAAATGTTTTCAATGAAATTAAAGACAGCTAAGCACTACTATAGCCATCGTATAGAAAAAAAAATGTAATGGAATTTTAGGCCAACCCAATATAATAATGTATGTCAACTGTAATTTAAAAATTTTTAAATTATTAAAAAAGAGACAGTGAATCAAAAATATGCCTAAATCTCTCCTGAATTTGGAAGTAGAGGCAAGTTGAAAGACAAAAAAGAAGAAAATAGGAGATAACAAAATAAACAGACAGGATAGGAGAGTGGGGAATGGTAGGGAGAGAGAAGGAAGACAAGGATGAAGGGTGTGAGGGAGAATATGAATGAATATGGCAAAAGATAACAACTGGGAGTATGTGGAGAAAAAACACAGGCATTAAACATTTAATTTTAAATAGTTCACAGCGTACAACCCTCTCCCCCTCCCCACAACTTGATCTATCCAAACATTCATTAGTGTCTACTATATACATGACAGAGGCCCCCGCCCCAGAAAACACAATTTATAAAACATTGTGTATTTACTCTTACATGTTTAAACTTCCATCATTTTCAAAGTAGTCTCCATTCAATGCAATATACCTATAAGATGTTTTTTTCACTCCGAAACAGTTTTTGACCTCATCAATTTTCATGCCTTTTAGTGCTACTGTTTTTTTGTTTCACCTGTTGTGCATCAGCAAAATGTTTCCGTTTGAGGACTTTTATCATCCACAGAAACAAAAACAAAGTCTCTCAGGGGGTGGGGAATAAACAAGTGAATAAGGAGGGTGGAGCATGAAGGTCATATTGTTTTGGGTCAAAAACTGTTGAACACTCAGTGCAGTATGGGCAGATGTGCTTGTAAATCACCCATCATTGAAATGGGCAAACATGTTCAAAGAGTCTTCAAAAAATTCAACTGAACATGAATGCAGCCTTTTAGAACAACACCAGCTGGTACACCAATATAGATGGGTTCTTAGAACAGTCACCTAGTGGGGAAAGTCTATTACAAGGGGCCTGCCCTGCAAAAGCTAATTCCAGGTTTTTTGCAGGGGTGCCCCCTCATACATAGGAATGGTTTGTGTGACTGACGTGGGATAAATTGTAGGAAAGAGGCAAAATTCCACATCTGAACAGATAGGAAGCCAAAAGAACATCCATGGGAGATAAGAGTACATCAGAGCAGGAACTCAGACCAAGAGGTAAGCATCACATTTTTGCAGAAACTTTCACAGAATATTTGATAAGAAATATGAGACAACTGTATTTAAATTTCAAAAGATAAAGCAACCTCTGCTTTAACAACAGCATTAAATATATTTGTATCTTTATAAATATGTAAGTATATACGTATTTATAGGTATAAGTGCATATGTATTTATAGGTATATATGTATGTATAGGTACATATTGCATATATTTTTAAAACAAAACATTCATTACCCACATTTGATTTGTTAAAATAAATTTTCCCTCTTTCATTTCACATCATAAACATTTAAGTTTCTCAACTTTGCTCCTTTCTCCAAGGAGCTAATAATCAGTGGAATTTCTGGTTTATCTTTAAGACCACAGATCCTCAGAATTAGTAATTGCTAGTGAAAGTAATCTCAGAAAGACAAAAGAAAGGTATTTGGGCTCTTTCTCCTACAGAGCACAGAACATTATGATTTAGAAAGCCTGCCAGATAACAATCACAAGAACACCACAGGTCTAGTATAGAGGCAGTAAGCTAAGTTACAACTGTAATTTTCCTTTTCTATATCATTTTTTGTCTTTGTAATTTTTTTCTCTTAGTAGACAGTGTGTATATATTTTTTAATTGTTGTTCAAATACAGTTGTTTGCATTTTTCCCCAACCAGTGCCACTCACCCCACCCATCATCATCTCCTACCCCCGATCCTATCCCTCTTTGGCTTTGTCCATATGTCCTTTATACATATTCCTTAAGGACTCTTCCCCTTTTTCCCCCATTATCCCTTACCACCACCCTTCTGGTTACTGTCAGTTTGTTCTTTAATTCAATGTCTCTGGTTATAATTCGCCTGCTTGTTTGCTTTGTTGATTAGGTTCCACTTATAGATGATATCATATATTTGTCTTTCACCACCTGGCTTATTTCACTTAGCATAATGATCTCCAGACCCATCCATGCTGTCACGAAGGAGAGGAGCTCCTTCTTTCTTTCTGCTGTGTAGTATTCCACTGTGTAAATGTACAATAGTTTTTTGATCCACTCATTTGATCCACTTATTTGATTCACCACTCATGTGATGGGCACATAGCCACAGCAATTTTGAGAAAGAACAACAAAGTAGAAGGGATCACAATACCTGATATCAAAGTATATTACAAAGCCTTGGTAATCAAAACAGTCTGGTATTGGCATAAGAACAAGACACATAGATCAATGGAACAGAATACAGAGCCCAGGAATAAATCCAAGTCTCTATGATTAATTAATATTTGACAAATGGGGCAGAAGCATAAAATGGTGTAAAAATAGCCTCTTCAACAAATGGCTTTGGGAGAACTGGACAGCTACATGCAACAACAACAACAACAAAAAGAAACTTGACCACCAACTTACACCATACACAAAAATAAATTCAAGGTGCATAAAAGACTTAAATATAAGTTGCAACACCATAAAAGTTCTACAGGAGAACATAGGCAGGAAAATCTCAGACATTCCATGCAGCAATATACTCACCAATATGTAACCCAGAACAAGGGACATAAATGAAAGAATAAACAAATGGGACTTCCTCAAAACAAAAAGCTTCTGCATGGCTAAAGAAAACATCAGCAAAATGAAAAGGGAACCAACTGTATGGGAAAATATATTTGGAAATGATACCTCAGACAAGAGTTTGATCTTCCTTTTCTATTTTCTATAATAAAACCATCCTTCTAAGTGTTTATTTGTAACAAAGGAGTCTCTTAAGTTATCTGAATCACAGAATCTTAGTATGTCCTTTGATTCTAATCTGTTTCTAAAAAATCTGTCTTTTTAATTGTTTGTCCCACTTAACCATAAAAGCTTTAGCTCTTTCCATCCTTAACACATACAGGTAAAATAAGGTGATTTTTCTAGTAGCTTCCTTATCTTAAAAATCATGTATATAAGTTTAAAAATGGATTAATTGGATTTCACCACAATTAAGAAATTCTCCACTTCCAAAGAGAATGCTAAGAGGATGAAAAGATAAGCCACTGATTAGAATAAAATGTTCCTAAATCACATACATGAAAAGGGACTTGTATCCACATATATAAAGAACTCTCAGACTCATTAATAAGAAAACAAAGAAGCCAATATAAACAGGGGCAAAAAACTTAGTGTACACTTTACCAAACAAGATATATGGATGGCAAATAAACATAGGATAAGATGCTCAGCATCAATATTAGGGAAATACAAATTAAAGCCACATGAGATATCCCTATACAACTATCAGAATGTATAAAATAAGAAACACTGCCCATACTAAGTGTTGTCAAGGATATGAAGGAACAGAATTTCTTATAACCTACTGATGGAAATGCAAAATGGTACAACCATTTTGAAAAAGAATTGGGAAGTTTTCCAAAGTTCAACACACACCTATCATATGATTCCAGGGATTCCACTCCTAAATGAAAGGCAAGAGAAAAGAAAGCATACACCCATACAAATATTTGTGATGAATGTTAATAGCTGCTTTGTTTGTAATAGCCAAAACCTGAAAACAACCTAAATGGTCATCAACAGATATACAGGTAAACAAAGTGTAGTATATCCACACAATAAAATACTATTGGGCAATAAGAAGGAAGGAACTTATGATACACCCAACAAGAATGAATTTCAAAATAACTATGCTGAGTGAAATCATACTGTACCAAAAATACATACTATATGGTTCTATTTAAATAAAATTCTAGAAAATGCAAATTAATAGGGACCAAAATAAAATCAGTTTGCCTTAAAATGGGGGAAAGATAGGAAGAAAGGATTACAAAATTCAAAAAAATCTGTTAAGTGATGGATATGTCATTATCTTCATAGTGGGGATGGTTTCAGAGCTATATACACATGTCAAGACTTGGCAAACTATACCCTTTAAACATATACAGTTTATTGCATGAAAGTTAAAAATTTTTTTAAAGAAAAGGATTATGTATTTTCAAAATCAATAAAAAGCAATGATATATGAAATTTTTAAGAGGTTTTATGGGAAAAAAGATAATGTGTGAAGATTATTCATATAGGCATATATACACCAGAATAATCCAAACAATGGAACTGTGATAATGATATGTTTAGGTTACTAATGACAAGTTAACGATGTCAGAATAGACCAGTTCACTATCCTGTGGGCAGGATAATGCAAATGATAAAGAACAATTTAAAGATTACCTTTGGAAACTATGCAGTTACCATTAAGTAGGAGATACTCCAACACTGTGCAAAAAAAGAAATTCAAAAAGGAAAAGCAAGGATAGGTAGACCAAATGAAATTCTGTATCATTCTCTTCTTTTGTATCTACAGAAAGTACTATAACAAATTTTGATGGAAAGTTATCTTGCTATGTATTTCTAAAAGAACAACAAGAAGCTCCAGATAAATTAAAATTTCAGTTTATTTTATTACTGACTGACTGTTTTTGTCATTCATTTCTCAGGAAAATTTCTGTGCATCAAAGAACACAATCAACAGTAAAAAAGCAACCTGCTGCTTTTCTTCCTGTTTCTAGCTCTGTATCTAAAAAGCTTGGAAAATTATACTCTGGTTTCTCTTCAGATCGTAAAAATCTTTCACCTTTTTAAAGAGCTTGGAAAGTTGCCACTCATCCAAACAATGACTAAAAAGAAGCTAAAAAAGTTCTTTTTGAATGACTCTATCTATCTATCTATCTATCTATCTATCTATCTATCTATCTACAGTCTCCATGTTAATTCATAGAGATTTGTCCTAGATCAGGCTGCTGTAACAAAATACCACAGATTAGCTGCCTATCATCATCTTCTGGGAATTCTGTTGTTATAAGTCTTAAATATGAAACTTAGAGCTGAGGTAATAACTATGTATGGTGTTAGGGAGGTACTAGACTTATGGGATCACTTTTTAAGTTATATAAATGTCTAACTACTAAGCTGTACACCTAAAACTAATATTATATTGATTGTTCACTATAATTAAAATATTTTTAATTTTTTTTAAAAAAGGAAACTTAGAGCTCAGAATTTAAATCACCAGTATTGGAAACAATGTTCTGTGAATATTTTCATATTCTGCATACTCAGGGCTTCTTGGGCACAGAGCACTGACTCATTGTTTAAAGGAAGTTTGAATCAGACACATGTCTTACAAGTGAATACATATATGTTATTGTATACAAACATAGAAAAAATTGGAAGCAAACACAACACACTTATAATTCTAAATACCTGAAGGTTCAAGGATGAAAGCATAGTTATGGGATTATCTAGAAAGGACACAATGGCAATTTTTAACTTTTGCTTTAAACATTGATTTGTTTCAGCAGTTGACTGGCACAATATTACCACACATACCAGGAATCATCAGTTTCCCTATCCTCTTTCTAATGTAAAATATTCGGTTTATGAAATTATACTTTTTCATGGATATAATGAGTTGTCCAAAACATATAAAGAATGTGTAGGCCATAATAAAAGTTTCCATGCATAATACCATGTTAGCTGATAATTACCAGTTAGATATTGGTAAGTGTATGCCACCATTTCTAATCTCTCATAAGAAAGGTAGATAAATTATATGTAAAAATTATGTGGGCAAGTATAATTAAAAATAACAAAAATTAAGTCTATTTAATAAATTCCCAGAGATAAAACACTTGGAAAACATACTGGTATGGCATTAAATGCTTACCCAAATTTCAGCAGAATTTTCCAAACCAGCCCTAACCCATGTTCAACATGCTTTCATACAACATCTTCTTTGTCCTTCTCTGTGATTAAAATTAGGGATTAGTCTTAAGCTCTTAATATCAACATCATATTTGATATAGAAACCTTAAAAATATGTTATAACTCTTTACTAGTTCCACCACTTACTAGCTATGTGACCTTGGATAAGTTATACTTAACATCTCTGTACCTCAGCTTCTGCTTCTATAAAATGGAAATCATAAAAATACCTACCTTATGAAATTTGTTATGGCAATTAAATGACTTAATATTTGTATTTAGAAAAGTGACTGGCATAATAACCACTATAAGAATGTTGAGATGGGAGTAAAAGGCAGAAAACTGTATTTGAACAACAATTAAAATTTAAAAAAAAAGAATGTTTGGAAAAGTAAATTAAACTAAATTAACAGAACAGAGTAATGGGTTTTTGACTTCTGAAAATATTTCTAGCATTTGGTGCCCAGGGAATCTTAAGCACTTCTCCCAAATCTAAACTTTATTTGACTTTATACTCAAAGCCTACAGTATTTTTCTCCTCACTTCTTTTTCTGTGAGCATTAAAACATCTAACAGTCAAGAAACAAATAACAAAAGATAAACTGCACTTCATCAAAATTAAAAGCACTTCAAGAAACACAATCAAGAAAGCAAAAAGACAACTCATAGAATGGGAGAAAAGAATTGCAAGTAATATATCTAATTAGGGGTTACTTTACAGATCACTTACAGCTCAACAATAAAAAGAAAAATAACTAGATTTAAAAATCAGCAAAGGATTTGAAAACTATTTCTCCAAAGAAGATGCACAAATGACTAAGTACATATAAAGACATTCAGTATTGTTAGTCACTAGCGAAACACAAATCAAAACCACAGTAAGCCCTGGCCAGTGTGGCTCAGTTGGTTGCACATCATCTTGCAAACCAGGAGGTACACAGGTTCAATTTCCAGCCAGAGCACATGCTAGGTTTTGCAAGTTCGGTCCCCAGTCAGGGTGTATATGAAAGGCAACTGGTTGATGTTTCTCTCACATTGATGTTCTTCTCCCCTATTCCCCTCCCTTCCCCTCTCTCTAAAATCAATAAGCATGTCTTTGAGGATTAAAATAAAACACAATGAAATATCACTTCATACCCACCAGGATGGCCATATTAAAAACAAAAAAGGACATAACTAATATTGGCCAGGATATGGAAAAAGTGGATCATTCATATATCGCCAGAGGAAATGTAAATGTAAAACAGTGTAGCTGCTTTAAAAAACAGTTTGGCAGTTTCTCAAAAAAGTTAAATATAGAGTTACTAAATGACTGAACAATTCCAAGTCTAGGTATATACCAATAAGAACTGAAAACAAGTATCACACAGCAACTTGTACACAAATATTTACAAAAACATTATTCACAACAGCCAAAAAGCAGAAGCAAACCAAATGTCCATCAATGGATGGATGATAAAATATGGTATATGCAGAAAGTATATTAGCCGCAAAAAAAAGAATAAAATTCTGTTATGTGCTACAACATGGATGAACTTTGAACAAAGGCCAAAAGAGTTATTCACAGAGTAAAACTCTGGCATTCCACATTTTACATTCAACTGTTGTGACTCTGCCTATGGACACTGATGTTCCGGGACATGAAATACTTATTTTGCATGGTACTGATTTAAAGCATACTTATTGGAAGGTAGAGTACAGATGTCACTTAACAAAGAGTAAAAACAGGCTATTCAGATTTCATATCTCAGTGAGGCTCTATTGTTCCATAGTTCTAGTTCTCCAGAATCTTTTTACATATTCTAAATGTAAAAAAGTCCTTCTCAAGAGAAAAAGGCATTTAAAAGTATGCTAATTCCCTACAGAATTGTATACCTGAAATCCATATAATTTTATTGACCGCTGTCACCTGAATAAACAATAAAATTTTTCTTTTTAATAAATCTTTTATTTATTTATTTACGTATTTACTTATTTATTTTTAGAGAAAGGGGAAGGGAGAGAGAAAGAGAGGGAAAGAAACATCAATGCGTGGTTGTCTCTTGCGCACCCCTAGCTGGGGACCTGGCCTGCAACCCAGGCACGTGCCCTGTCTGGGAATCAAACCAGCGACCCTTTGGTTCGCAGGCTGACACTCAATCCATTAAGCCACACCAGCCAGGGCACAATAAAATTTCTTTTACAAGTACACCAATTCCCAATGCTGATAATAAAAGTAAACAAAACTAAAGTTTTGAATAAAATTAAAAGGTTAATCTAAAGAAAATGAAAACTGAATCAAAAAGGTATCTACACTCCCAACTCATATTCATTATTCATTACAGCATTACTTAAAATAGCCAGATATGGAAACAACCTAAGTATCCACAGATGAATGAATAAAGAAAAAGTAGATTTTATTATTTTTAACAACATGAGCAACACCTTGAGAGCATTATGCTAAATGAAATAAACCAAAAAACCCCCAAATACCCAAATACTGTATGATATCACTTACACTTAGAATCTAAAACCAAAGCAAAACAAACAAGTTCATTGATACACAGAATAGCTTGCTGGCTAAAAGAGGTTGGGGGTAGGGGGTAAGCAAAATGGGTGACAGCAGGTCAAAGGGACAAACTTCTAGTTTTAAAATAAGCAAGTCCTGGGGATCTAAGAATAATGACTATAGTTAATAATACAGTATTATATATTTCAAAGTTACTAAGAGAGTAGATCTTAGAAGACATTGAAATTAAGAACAAACTGACAGTAACCAGAGGGGAGGTGGGAGGAGATGATGGGGGGAAAAGGGGGAAGGGTTTTCAGGAACATCTATAAAGGACACATGGACAAAACCAAAGCAGGGTAGGATCAAGGGTGGTAAGTGGAGATGGCTTGGGTAGGGGGGAGTAGTGAGGGGAAAAATGGGGATTTGAACAACAATAAAAAAAAGTTAAAAAAATAGATAAAATTATATGAAAAAATGTTCTCATTACAAGAAAAAACGATAACTATATATGGTGATAGATATTAAATAGACTTATTGTAGAAATTATTTTGCAATATATGCAAATATCTAATAATTATGCTATATACCTGAAACCAATATAATGTTATATGGCAATTATAACTCAACTAAAAAATTGAAAGGAGAATGATAAATCTGACTTTCTCAATAGATTACATATGTAACATAAACCAGTCCATCATAGCTCTATGTACACAGACACAAGAAAAACTTTTCAGGGAAATGTTTTAGCCAGTGAGTGTTCCCAACAGTGTTCCGCTTTTCAAGTGAGAAATTGAGTTTTAAGTAGAAGTTTAAAAGGCAGTAGGATAAGGAAATGCAAATACTCACAAAAAACAAGTTTAAGAAGAAAGCCAGGAGCCAATACAAATATTTCCATATTCACCTTGGATTTATTCCTAGCAAATGTCAAGAGTCTCCTGTGTAAAATTCCTCTAAGGGAAGAGATTCACTGCCAAATGGTCTGGATGTATTAGAAATCTAGATTAAAAGGAGGCCAAGTAATGGGTTTGCATTACAATTCTTTCACTCCTTAATTATGTAACTATAAATTCACATATATATTTAGAAAAAAACTATATACTTTTCTGTAAAAACAGCAATATTGGATTTTAATTCTTATTTTTGTTTTCTTTCTGCTATATTCTCTCATGCACATGGAACAAAATTTTTATACTACTACAGAAATTGAACAGATCGACTAAATTAAGTCACAGCCGAGATAAATTTATACAAAAAGCAGGTATATGGGTATATCTATATTGAAGGGAGTGGTAAAAAAATGACTAATTACATTTAGCAATAAAACCTAGTTAACTTAAGCTATATTATTTATATATTTGGAAAACATGGATAAGAACTGACATAAATTTTCATTTCATAATTTTATTTTTTCCTTGGTGAATAAAACTATAAGAGAGAATTATTAAAATATTTATATAGAAGCAGTCCAAGTACCCATTAGTAATTGAGTGGATATTACAAAAAAAAAGCTGTGGTACATTTACACAATGGAATACTACATGGCTGTAAAAAAAAAAAAAAAACAAGGAACTCTTACCTTTTGCAACAGCAAGAATGGACCTGGAGAGTAGTATGCTAAGTGAAATAAGCCAGTCAGAGAAAGACAAATACCATATGATCTCACTTATATGTGGAATCTAATGAACGAAATAAACTGATGAACAAAATACAAACAGAGGCATGGAACCATGGAACAGACCAATAGCTGTCAGAGGGGAGGGGTGTTGGGGAGGAACTAGATGAAAGAAGATGAAGGGAATAGCTAAAGAACAAATATGCATAGCCCATAAACACAGACAATAATGTGCTGATGGGCAGATGGAAGCGGGGGCTGGGTGGAGGTGAGCAAAGGGGAGGGGAATGGGCACATCTGTAAATAGTGTCAACAATAAAAATAAAGTTAAAAATAAAAAAATAAATTTTAAGAAATACTACTAATTTACCTGTTTGGGCAGTCGAAACAAGGAATTCTTATAGAAAATGTCCTTAGCCTGGCTCCATGTACCATCGATGATGATGATTGTGGAAGGATAAATAGGAGAGTCTAATATAAATTCTTCCAAATTAGCAGCTTCAGCCCCTGGATATAATATTAATGTACCAGACTTCCGACAAACCATTGAAAGTTCAGGATCTCTAAAACATTTTTTTAAAAAGAAATCTTTATTACTTTGTAGGTTAACACAAGTTTTATTATTCTTATTGAACTTCATTCAAAAATACAGATAAAAATACATATCAAAACATTTTTGGACTGGAGATGTAATAATAAATGAGATAGCCTCTGCCTGTCAGAAACAAAATAAGCTTGAGGGGAAGGAGACAAGTTAAAAAATCAATTAAAGACAAACAGCATCTTCTTCAAACCAGTAAAAGGCATCTATGAAAATGCACTGCTGATATATTTAACAATGTTCTTTGAGATTGGGATCAAGGTAGAGATGTTGTCTTTTACCACTCCTGATTCACATTAGACTAAGGTCCAATTATAACAATAAGACAAGAAAAAAATAATGAAAGGCATAAAGATCTGAAAGGAAGAAGTATAAATGACCCTATTTGCATATGAGAATGCTACTTACACCAAAAGACCTAGGGAATCCACAATACAATTTCTTCGACTGAAAAATCAACTTAGAAAGTCACTGGATACAAGGCTTGATATGTAAAACCCAGTGTTTTCTTACATAATAGAGACAAAAAATTAAAAGTATTTTTAAATTCCATTTATAAAGAATACCAAAAGTAATATGTCTCATAATCATTTCCCTATAGTTATATCACAAACTCTAAGATAAGCATAAATTAATAATTACCAGATTAATATTAAGTCAATAGTCTTAATGAGCTTTAGTTTAAAATCCATCATTGTATAATAATTTACTGAGTAAGCACTATATTAGGCACCATGGGAAAAAACTGAACTAGTTAATACAATGGGCTCAAAATAGGATTAGCTATTTGGAAAAATGTCAAACTTCTCATCTCCAAGCATTCATGGAGGGGTTAGATAGCCAGATAGTTTCCAATTTTACCACCATAGATGCTCATCATTTTGCAATAGAATAACATAGATCCAAGTGGGCAGATGAGATGGGACTTGTTCCACCTATATATCACACCCAGCCAAGAATTACAGAGATACTATCATTATAAAGAGCCTCTATGTGAAAGAAGTGTCACAATGTAAATGATGTGGCTGCTCCCCATGTTACGAGCTGTGAATCTCACTTGTGTTCTCAATAAAAAGGCAAAATTCCCAATAGCAGCACCTACGGGCAAGGCAATGCAAAATCTACAAAAGAAAATTCTGTATGAGAAACGTGTGCCTAATCAACAGTTAGGCAGAGAACAGAAAAAATTATTATATAAAGTTCTAACATGATGTTATTTTCATACATGAAGCTAAATTACAAAGTTAGCTAAAAAATAACACAGGAAGGAAAAAGCTTGATTAACTCCCTGGGCTTCCTGTTAGTACAAGTCTTACTTTGCATTTTCATAAGTGAACTGAAAAAAGAAATCTCCACATTTTCAAGAGATATTAAATTTTGCATCTAAAAATATATTTAACTATGTGGGCAGGATCAAAGCAATCTGTAAAGACTTTATGAGTGGACAGAAAAGCAACAAAGATGATTCAAAGGTATAAAAAGACTTGTAATTTAAATATATATATTTGTATATATTTATGATAATGGTTATGTAATAGAATGTGAAATAAGATCCAAGAACACTACAGATCTGTCAATGAAGACTGACAGATGCAAACAGGAGAGGAAAACTGATTTTTATGCCCAGGAACTCTTGGTAATCTAGGACAAAAATAAGTACAACACACCCAAATACAGGATGGCTTTTATCAATTAATGGCTGCTATACATAAATATACTGGGTCTTAGATCAAAAAGAATATTTTAAATATAACAGAAGGTGTTTTATCCTTAAAAACACATATGTGACATGCCTATAACTAAATATAGTAGTAGGTAGTCACTGTATCTTATAAAAGCTTTAATGGACTAAAAATAGGTATGTGTTTACTTATATAAATGTACATCATATATGACACACAAAAAGAAAAAACTAAACTAACACTAATAAAGTACCCTACCATCTTGAACAAAAACAAAATAAACAGAAAAGATACATGCCCTTTAGGCTCAACATACATTAGTATGGAACTCAGATAATGCCATCATTCCTTTGTTTATTCCACTTTGGTCTCTTGTGGGGAGGTGTTTTTGTTCACGTTTTGCTTTGTCTTGTATTATTTTGAGAGAAAAGGCAGAATTTAAATTTTTGGGCCACTTCCAATGTACACTGTTCTAGTTCTAAATGATAAGTTTTAAAAAATCATATTTAAAAATTTATCTGGAAAAAATTATTTTAAATTACCTTTCTTCACTGAAGCGACGACCAATCTTGACTCTACATTTGTCTGGAGGGAGGCATGCTGTTAGTAGAGGAACTGTCCGCAACACTCTGCTTTCCTTTAATTAAAAAATTAATTAAAATGTAGATTTTTACTCAAAAAAACACACTTTAAAAACTTTTATGATAAATATTTGATATATAACATTATACAGAATTTTCACAAATCTTTTACTACAGACCACAATTTCATTAGAATAAATATATATATATATCCAACTATTCATATATATATTCATCCTGACTCTTGTGCCTCACTTGGTTCAGTGTTGTCCCGGAAAGCAAAAGTCTTCAAGTTCAATTCCAGGTCAAGGCACATGACTGGGCTGTGGGCTCAGTCTCAGTCAGAGTGTGTACAAGAGACAACAGATCGATGTTTCTATCTCACATCAACATTTTTCTCCCTTTCTCCCTCTCTTCACCTCTCTCTAAAATTAAATAAATAAATAAAACCTGTAAAAAAAAAACCCAACTCTATAATTTCTCTGATATATCTGTAGTAAACATACTACAAGTGTACATTTTTATTACACTTGGGTATATTCAGAAGTTCACTAAGTACGGGTGGAGAGGACAAAGGGAAAAATTGGGACAACTGTAATAGCATAACCAATAAAATATATATTTTTAAAAGTTTACTGATCAAGACAACATTAAATCATAGTTAAAATAATGAAAATGTAAATTTGTGTTTAACTGAATTGAATAACTTATTCTAACAAGCTTTTTATTCTAAAGGTAATTACATTTTGTACTATAGTATGTCAATTTGAAGATAACTGCCTGGCTCTTTATGCCCAGAAAGCAAGGAAGTGTTCAAAAACACAATGGGACATATCCATGGCACACAGAAACCAATCTTAAAGAGCTCCCAATGGCCAAACTGGAACAACTTGAGCAACAAAATAACTAACACTGCATTCAGATTATAACCCAAAATATAAAATAAATATAGAGTCCTGACTGATACAAATAAATACATGGGAGAAAAGAGACAGATCTTCCTTATAGAAGAATTCCAAGGAATAGCAAATACTACTTTCTTTACTTTATGAATATCATTTACCTAGCAAATTAATACAAAAAATAGTAATGTTACATATCAGTTTACTAAAATAGTTAAAAATAAATATATGTATAATTAAATTATTTGTTTGTAACAGAAAGAAAATGGATTATACAACACATCATCCCACCCCCACTGGAGCTGTGCTGGGCCTGCAGGTCTGGGGTGAGCCATGAACATGGGTCTCTCTTCCACAGGATGGGGTTTGTTAAAGTTGTCAAAAATAAGGCCTACTTCAAGAGGTATCAAGTAAAATTTGGAAAACAAGGGGAGAAGAAAACTGATTTCTATGCCCAGGAACTCTTGGTAATCTAGGACAAAATAAGTACAACACACCCAAATACAGGATGACAGTTCATGTTGTAACCAACAGAGATCATTTTGCTTAATGCCCATATAGAAAGTTAGTTTGCTTATGCCCATACAGAAAGAGATACATGATATTTTGTAAGGACTACACTCATGAACTCCCAAAGTATGGTGTGAAGGATGGCCTGACAAATTATGCTCCCGCACATTGTACTGGCCTGCTGCAGGTCTGTAGGCTTCTCAATAGGTTGGGCATGGACAGGAAATATGAAGGCCAAGTGGAGGTGACTGAGATGAATACAATGTGGAAAGCACAGATGGTCAATCATGTGCCTGTACCTGCTATTTGGATGTACAGCTTGCCAGAACTACTACTGGAAATAAAGTTCTGGCATCCCTAAATGGGCTACGGATGGAGATTGTCTCTCCTTCACAGTACCAAACAATTACCTGGTTACGATACAGAAAGCAAAAAATGCAACACAGAAATATATTAGAAGCACATCATAAGTCAAAATATTGAAAATTATATGCATTACCTAATAGAAAAAGATGAAAATGCTTATAAGAAACAATTCTCTCATTACATAAAGAACAATGTAACTTCAGACATGATTAAGGAGATGTGTAAGAAAACTCATGCTCCTGTAAGAGAGAATCCATGACTTTGGACACTTCTCTTCAACCCCTTCTTACCTGAAAGGTTTCTTTTGAGAAATCAGCTTATAAATCTTATGGGCACTCCTTTGTAGGTAACTCTCTCCCTTTCTCTTGCTGCTTTTAAGATTCTTCCCTTATCTTTAATCTTGGCTAATCTAATTCTGATGTGCTTTGGTGTATTCCTCCTTGGGTTGAACTTCTCTGGGACTCACTGAGCTTCCCAGACTTCCTGGAAGTCTATTTCCTTTGCCAGGTTGGGGAAGTTCTCCTTTATTATTTGTTCACGTAAGTTTTCCACTTGTTGCTCTTCTTCTTCTCCTTTGACCCACTCCTGCCACCCATCTATGATTCAGATGTTGGAATGCTTAAAGTTGTCCTGGAGGTTCCTAAGCCTCTCCTCATTTATTTGAATTCTTCTTTTCTTCATTCTGTCCTGGCTGAATGTTTATTTCTTCCTTCTGGTCCACACAGTTGATTTGTGTCCTGGTTTCCTTCCTATCACTATTGGTCCCCTATACACTTTCCTTTATTTCACTTTGCAGAGCCTTTACTTTTTCCTCTATTTTGCAACCATACTGAACCATTTCTGTGAGCATCCTGATTACCAGTGTTTTGAACTGTGCATCTGATAGGTTGGCTATCTGTTCATTGCTTAGTTCTATTTTTGGAGCTTTCTTTTCTTTCATTTGGGCCATAAAGGGATTATTTAAGAAAAAGAACTTAACCAACACTATGAACAGTAAAATGACAAGAAACTCACAACTATCAACAACTGAACCTAAAAACACAAACAAAAAAATCAAACTAAGTAAACAATAGAATAGTAACAGAATCACAGAAATGGAGATCACATGGAGGGTTATCAGTGGGGGAACAGGTACAGGGAATAAGAAGCATAAATAGTAGGTACAAAATAGATGGGGGAGGTTAAGAATAGTACAAGAAATGTAGAAGTCAAAGAACTGATATACGACCAATGGGTATGAACTAAGGGGGGGGCAATGCATGTGGGAGGGGGTACAGTGTGGAGGGGATTGAAGAGGGGAACATGGGACAACTATAATAGCATAATCAATAAAATATATTACAAAGAAAGAATCAAAGGACAGATAAAGAGCTCCCCAGAGAAGAAAAAGCTAAAGGACTTCATCACCACCAAGCCAGTATTAAAAGAAATGTTAAGAAGACATTTTTAAGAAGGAAAAAAAGATTTAAAATATTAATGAAATGGAAATAATATGTATTTGTCAACAATTACTTTAAATGTAAATGAAATAAATTCTCCAATCAAAAGACATAGGGTGATTGAATGGATAAGAAAATAAGACCTTACATATGGTGCCTATAAGAGACTTACTTCAGATCAAAAGACACACACAGACCGAAAGTAAAGGGATGGAAAAAAGACATTTCGTGAAAATGGAAACAAATAAACAAAAAAACCTGGGGTAGCACTACTTACACCAGACAAAACAGAGTTTGAAACAAGGGCTATGTAATAGACAAAGAAGGACCCAGCCATTCCACATCTGGGTATTTATCCAAAACAAACGAAAACACTAAATTGTAAAGATATATACAACCATATGTTCACTGAAGCATTATTTACGATAGCCAAGATATGGAAGCAATGTAAGTGTCCATTAGTAGGTAAATGAATAAAGAAGAGGTGGTCACATATATGCAATGAATGGAACATGATTCAGCCATTAAAAAAAGAATGACATCCAATACTCTGGTTTCTCTTCAGATAGTATAAATCTTTCACCTTTTTAATAAAGAATGACATCTTGCCATTTGCAACAACATGGATGGACCTAGAGGGTATTACTATGCTGAGTGAAATAAGTCATACGGAAAAAAACAAATGCCATATGATTTCACTTATATGGGGAACCTGAAAACCAAAACACACACACACAAAACAAAAACAAACTCATAGATAACAGAGGACATTTTGATGGTTGCCAGATGAAGGCAGATTGAGGGGACAGATGAAAAATGGAAACGGAGTAAGAAATACAAAGTGGTAGTTACAAAATAATCATGGGAAGGTCAAATATAACATAGGGAATATGGCCAATAATATTGTAATAACTATGTATGTCATCAGATGGGCACTAGATATATCAGGGTGATCATTTCATAAGTTAAATAAATGTCTAATCACTATATTACATACATAAAATTAATATAATACTGTATGTCAACTAATTGAAAATAAAAATTATTAAGAAATAAAAAGACTTCCAGTGGCAGCATAGGTAAACACGCCTCACCTCCTCACACAATCACATCAAAATTACAACTAAATTACAGAATGACCATCACTCAAAACCATCAGAAATCCAGTTGAGTGGAAGTCTGACAATTATGGGATTAAAGAAACCACATCCATCCAGACTGGTAGGAGGAATGGAGATGAGGAACAAGCTGGTTTCACAATCCTGTGTGATGGATAAAAATCAGGGAAAGATATCTCTGGAGCAAGGAGTCCCCAGCCCTACACCAGGGCCCCAGCCCAGGATTCCAGTGATAGGAAAATAAGTTCTCACAACTTCTGCCTGCAAAAACCAGCAGGAACTCAGTTGGTGGAAGAAACTGCTGGAGTCACAAGCAGTTCCTCTTAAAGAACCCACACAGAGACTTACTCCCTCTAAGCTCTAGTACCAGGATAGCAGCTTAAAAGGTACCAGTAACATATAGGGAGGAAGTGAACGATCTGTCATCAAGGCAAGAGCTGGAGGACAGCTTTCTCCCAGACAAAAAGACCATTGTCCCTTTTCTGAACTATCCTCCCACAAAGCTACAAAGCCAGCTGGTGGGTGCCATAACTAAGACTCCATCACCTGGCTAATACTCTTTACCCCTCCCCTGAGACCCTGTCTGACCAAACTTGCGGGCCCACCCAAGCTTTTAAAAGAAACTTTTCCACATGAATGGCTGGTCTTGGTTCATGGTTCACAACTTCCTGAATCTTCTCAAACAAGCAACAGCCAACCTCCAGTACCTCTCACTAAGTGAGCCTCCATACCTCTTGCTAAGTAGTCCCAGGCACAGCACTCACAGCAGCCAGCCTAGAATCACAGTTTGGTTTTGCCTGGGAATCTCCAAGTCCAGCATAAGTAGAAACCATCTCAGATTGCTTTAGAGCCCAGGCAGGGTGACTCCTGACAAAACACAAGCAGGAGCTGACCTTGGTGTACACCATCCAGGAAACCACAGTACCTGCACACTGTGGACAGCTATAGACCATGTCAGAGAACCATCACCCTGCTGCTGCACAGCTGGTCCTCCACAAAGGGCAGAGGTTGGTGGTCAGTGGTCACAGCCAGTCCTTTCAGCTGACTGGCCTAGCTAAATCCCTCCCACTGATCTGCCAACAGCAACCAAGGCACAACTACAAGGTTCAACTACAACTCTCAGCTCACACAGAGGGCACACCTCAAGTACCCAGCTTGGATGATAGTGGAGGCTGTGCTACTGGCCCCTATAGCACATCTACTACTTTAGGCCACGCTACCAATACATGGAGTCAAGGTAGCTCTATCTAATACATAGAAACAAACACAGGGGGCTGCCAAAATGGGGAGTCAAGGAAACATGGCCCAAATGAAAGAGCAGATCAAAACTCCAGAAAAAAGAACTAAACAAAATGGAGAGAAGCAATCTATTAAATACAGAGTTCAAAACATTCGTTATAAGGATGCTCAAGAAACTTAGTGAGGACTCAACAGCATAAAAAGATCCAGTCAGAAACAAAGTATACAGTAATTGAAATAAAGAACAATTTGCAGGGAAACAACACTAGAATGGATAAAGCCAAGAACCAAATCAATGACTTGGAACATAAGGAAGCAAAAAGCAACCAATCAGAACAAGAAGAAGAAAAAAGAATCCAAAAATTTGAGGATAGTGTAAGCAGCCTGTGAGACAACTTCAAGCATTCCGACATTCGCATTATAGGGGTGCCAGAAGGAGAACGAGCAAGAAATTAAAAATTTATCTGAAAAATAATGAAAGAAAACTTCCCTAATTTGTGAAGGAAATAGACATGCAAGTCCAGGAAATGTAGAGTACCAAACAAGATGGATGCAAGGAGACCCACTCCAAGACACATCACAATTAAAATGCCAAATGTTAAAAATAAAGAAAGAATCTTAAAAGCAGAAAAAGAAAAGAAGTCAGTTACCTACAGGGGAGTTCCCATAAGACTGTCAGCTGATTTCTCAAAAGAAACCTTGCAGACTAGAAGGGATTGGCAAGAAATATCAAAGTCATGAAAAGTAGGGACCAACAGCCAAGACTTCTCTACCCAGCAAAGATATCATTTAAAATTGGAAGGCAAAAAAGAGCTTTCCAGACAAGAAAAAACTAAAGGAGTATATCATCATCAAACCATTATTAGATGAAATGTTAAAGGAACTTATTTAAGAAAAAGAAGATCAAAACTATGAACAATAAAATGGCAATAAATATATATCTATCAACAATTGAATCTAAAAAAGAAATTAAGCAAACAAGAAGAACAGAGACAAAGTCATGCATGTGGAAAGGGTTTTGATGATTACTAGTTGGAGGGAACTGTGGACAAAAGGGTGAAGAGGTAAGGAGATTAAAAAAGTACTAATAGGTAGTTACAGAATAGCCAATGGGACGTAACATATAGTATAGGAAATGGAGTAGCCAAAGAACTTATACACATGACCCATGAACATGAACAATCCCAATGGTGTGGGGATTGGATGATGGAGTGGGGGTTCTTGGGTAGAGGTGGGTAAATGGGGAAAAACTGAGACAACTGTAATAGCATAATCAATAAATTATAATTAAAAAAATAAAAACAAATAAAATAAAATGCTTAGAGTTACTTCTACTTTAACAAGAAAACATATCAATGAATATAAAGTATAATCAAAATTTTAAAAGCACTGATTTTCCTAGCTCTTTACTCACATAAATCTCATTTTTCCTTCAAATGAAATTATTAGAGTTCTAAATTTCTATACTATTCAACAACATAGTTTTTATAAAATAACATTTTATCTATCTCCAAAGCATATAACACTACATGTGATATGTAAAAGAAACTATTTTTTCCCCAAAGAAAAAACATTTCTCATCAATTTACTTCCAGAAATACTAAAGAGCGGGAAAGAATGAGTTTGTTCATCTGTGTGTTTCCTCTTGTGTACTAATATTCTATTTCAACTTGTGTATTTTACAAAATCTTACTCACCTCTGCTGGATGCTGAATTATGTACAAGTGGGTAGAGATGTGCAGAGGATGCGCTGGTAGAAATGGACACAAACACACTTTCTGAGGCCGGCTAAAGGGCAGAAAGAAAAAAAGCCTGTAAATGTTTAGAATACAATGATATGACAATAACGTAAAACTTGAACATAATCCAACCTCATTTTCTAAAGAGATTTGCTCAAGGCATTCTTTTAAAATGAAACACCAAGAATGAATTTAATCACTCAGACTTTGAAAAAAACTTCAAGTAAATTTTTTACCATCCATATAGATCAAAGTACCTCCAAAAATCTTGTCTTAGTTATCTGTAGTAAAAGAATACTCATAAGGCAACACCATCGTTTTTTTATTCATGAAGCAACACTTCTACTAACTTGTATTCCAAATCTAGAACAGATCTCATGTTAAAGAAAAACCTAGCAACTTTTCTAAATCATCTGAACTTGGAGGGAACAATATGGTAATAAAATATTAAAATAGAATTTTCACTACCTACAAGGGCATTCTAATCAAATTGTCATTAATCAACATGGAAAGCTTACTAACTGTGAAAAGAAATCCAAGCAGTAGTCCCCAAATTATATTTGGCAAGACTTATACCCACAGAGTGTCTGCCTATTTTCCCTTGTGCCATTGTTTAATGCTTTACTACTGTTTCAGTAACATTTATACTCATTACAAAACTCAGATGGAATAAAAGGGTATACTTCCCCTCTGAGTCCTCCAACCTAGGGTATTCTCTTCTTTAAGAGCAATCAATGACCAGTTTCTTGTGTCGTTCCCAAAACTATAGGAACATACATGGATATTTTAGCACTAACTCCTACACTTGACATGTTCAATTACAGTATAAAATTCATCAAGCAGCCAGACACAGTATATCATGAAAGCAAATTTTCACAACAGATCACTATTACAGACAGATGTTATATGACATTACAATAGTATACAAGTGAAAGTTACAAAAAAGGGAATTCACAACAGCTTACTAACTACTACAAACTGACCAGTATCTACTCCTTCTGTAACTCTGCTTCTGCAGAATTATAGCCTGAGGCAAGTAATGCTTATATTAATAAGTGTTTGTAAACTGATTCCATTATAGCAACCACCTCATTCTGCAAGAAACTGTCAAACCTATGCTCCTGCTGAAGAAATTATCTACATGATAATCTTAGGCAGAGGTATAAATGTATTTTACAACATGACCCCACTCCCTCTCTACCATCAAAACTAAAATGGCTGATTAACCCAAGGAAAACCAATATACTTTCTTTTAAGTGACATATGAAATGATTTGGTATGATCACTCTGCCCTACTCTGTATTCCCTCTCAGGAATGTGGGCATATTTTAGGAAGGGAGTCATTCAGTGGTCACAGAAAGAGTAAAGACAAGTATACACAGAAAGGAGGAGACAGTGATCAACTGACTAGGTACACTGACAAACATATCAAGAGTGACAATTGGAAAGAATTCTTCATTCAATATAATAAAAAATGATGCACATTCAACTTCTAAAATTTTAAGTTTCTGACTCTTTTATATGAAACTCTGTATATAACTGAAATGAACAGATATCAGTAAAATTCTTTTAAAAAACATAATTTCAGATCAGATGGAGCCATTTAAAAGTTCAGAATTTAACTTAATATCAACTTAAATATCTGTAAATTATATGATTCTAATAATATGAAAGAATGCAAAAATATCAAATGTCCTATGAGAAAACATCCACATATCAATAGAGCCAAAGAACTGCAAACTCCAATCAAGTAATCATGCTGGCAGGAAGCTACAGATTTCTGTGGGAAGCAGAAAACTAGGTAAATAAACCCTGAAAATAAACATCTTTAGTTCATGATATATACAGTGATTATAAAGTCTTTAGTATGAGTTAGGGTAGTACAAAGACTGCTCTGATATTGGTAGCTCTGGGTTTCATGTCTGACCAAAACCTCTGTTTAGAAAAGTGAGAAAAGAAAAAACAAATACTGAGTTACGTGGGATGGTAATTTCCTTATTGAGAAGACATCTTTGAACTTTAGGAATATTTAGAATTAAGTAGCTTGGAGAGTTCCACTTACAGTGATACTAGCAAAACTGACAAAACCTATTTTTTAAAAAACAACCATTTAAAGTCTGGAATTTGTCCTGACAGTGTATTTGAATAAGGAAATATTATTCAAGAACATCTACTAAAATTTGGTATTTGGACAGTTTATGGCATCTGAGTCATAACCCATTTCCTACCTTGCCCCAGCTCAGGTTAACAGAAGCTCTGTTTCAGGTAGGTGTGGCCAAGAAAACAAAGCTCCCTTTCAGCTCTTAATCAAGGCTTACCTTAAGTCACAAAGAAAGGTAAGCCATCACATCAGTATTTCTCATCCCCTCCAAGTTAAAGAGGCTAAATTCCTGGTGACTGTGGCTAAGAGAGCAGAGGCTCCCTTCCTCTATCTAGTCTCCACCTATAAATCAGAAGCTTTACCACAGGGTGGTAGGCTGAGATTGCTGGGGCCTCATTGTCCTCACCAGAGTTTGCTCATAGGATACCAGAAGCAGCAAGTCAGAGGCTACTGCCCAGTCCCGTGCCCAGAACAGTGCTCAGAGACTTGGCCCTGGAGGATAGGCAGACTATAAGAACTCTTAAGCTCTCCCAAAAGTAACTGACTTTATTTGAAACAGAGTGTGAGGAATGCCTTAAAAACAGTAACTCCTCTTCATTAAGACCAACGAGCTAAATCATAAGCCAGCTAGTTTCTCAGAAAAAAACAAGGAGAGATAGCTAAGATGAGCATACCTGCAGTCAGAGCAAACCTCAAAGAGTAGCCACAAAAACTACCCCTACCAGAATTTAACATCAGACTGCTGAACAATTTATGCCTTAGCACACCATACCAAAATGGAGAACAGTAGTCTGGTAATTAGTGAAGCCTAATGAGCAGGAGGTGGAAAGAAGAAGGCAGCCCTGGCTGGTGTGCCAGTGGATCAGTGCCAGCCTGCAAACCACAAGATTGCTGGTTCAATTCCTAGTCATGGCACATGCCTAGGTTGCGGGCTAGGTCCCCAGTGGGGGGCATGCGAGAGGCAACCACACATTGATGTTTCTCTCCCTCTCTTCCACCCTCCTTTCCCCTCTCTAAAAATAAACAAAATCTTTCAAGAAAAGAAGGCAGCAGCTTTCAGAGAAAGAGCTAGAAAAGAGACACTCAAAGAGAACCTTGCTGAAATTTGGCCAACAAGACCAAAAAAACCCCCCTCTGAATTGAACAATTTAAAAGAAAAACTGTCATGGTGTGTGAATCATATTTTAATAAAGCTGTTATTTTTAAAAATGTAAAATGCAATGGAAAAAGAATGTTCAACCTAATTAGTAAGAGAGAAGTATTTTTATCACAATTTGACATTATGCTAGGGTAGGTTTCCTTCCTACATTGTAAGCTACATGAGGGCAAGAAATTGGCCTACTTTTTCCCTTTTTTTTATATCCCAGCCTCTAGCATAGTAACCTAACAATAAATACTGCTGACTACATGAAGATACCTGAATGCCTTCTCCTCCTACATAATTTCCTATCCTATCCCTTCATTTTCTTACATATCAAATGTTGATCTCTCTTTCATTTCCTCTCTAATACTTAAGCAGTTTCTATTACAAAAGAGTCTCAGATCTTCATTATAATTCATGACCATTCTAGTAAGCAAAAGCATAAGAGGTAAAAATATGTACTAAAGAAAATATTTACTAATAAAAAAACCTAAGCACTTTATGTATAAACACTAATTGTTTTGGCTTATGCTTTGACATGCTCATTAAAACATCATTGTCTATTTATTTTATTTTTATTTTAAATGATATTTTATTGATTATGCTATTACAGTTGTCCCATTTCTCCCCCATCATTCCCCTCCACCCTTCACACCCCCTTCCACCCACATTCCCCCCTTTAGTTCATGTCCATGTTTTGTAAGTTCTTTAGCTTCTACTTTTCCCACACAATTCTTGCCCTCCCCCTATTTTCTACCCACCTTCAATGCTACTTATTCTCTGTACCTTTTCTCCCTCTCTCCTCCTTCCACTCCGCTGTTGCTAACCCTCCATGTGATCTCCATTTCTGTGTTCCTGATCCTGGTCTAGTTGTTTGCTTAGTTTTCTTTTGTTTTAGGTGTGGTTGTTAATATCTGTGAGTTTGCTGTCTTCTTACTGTCCTATTTTTTATCTTCTTTTTCTTAGATAAGTCCCTTTAACATTTCATATAATAAGGGCTTGGTGATGATCAATTCCTTTAACTTGACCTTACCTGAGAAACGTTTTCCCTTCCCTTCCACTCTAAATGACAGCTTCTCTGGATAGAGCAATCTTGGATGTAGGTGCTTGACTTTCATGACTTGGAATACTTCTTTCCAGCCCCTTCTTGCCTGCAAGGTCTCTTTTGAGAAATCAGCTGACAGTATGATGGGAACTCCATTATAGGTGACTGTCCCCTTATCCCTTGCTGCTTCTAGGATTCTCGCCTTCATTTTAATCTTGGCTAATGTAATTATGATGTGCCTTGGTGTGTTCCTCCTTGGGTCCACCCTGGAAACCCACCCTGGCATAATGTCAAATTGTGATAAAAATACTTCTCTCTTACTAATTAAGTTAAACATTCTTTTTCCATTGCATTTTACATTTTAAAAAATAACAGCTTTATTAAAATATGATTCACACACCATGACAGGTTTCTTTTAAATTGTTCAATTCAGAGGGGGGTTTTTTGGTCTTGTTAGCCAAATTTCAGCAAGGTTCTCTTTGAGTGTCTCTTTTCTAGCTCTTTCTCTGAAAGCTGCTGCCTTCTTTTCTTAAAAGATTTTGGGACTCTCTGAGCTTCCCAGACTTCCTGGAAGTCTATTTCCTTTGCCAGAATGGGGAAGTTCTGCTTTATTATTTGTTCAAATAATTGTTCCACTTGTTGCTCTTCCTCTTCCTGTTCTGGTACCCTTATAATTCGGATGTTGGGACGTTTAAAGATGTCCTGGAGGTTCCTAAGGCTCTCCTCATTTTTCTGAATTCTTGCTTCTTCATTCTTTTCTGTTTGTTTGTTTTGTTTCTTCCTTCTGGTCCACTCCATTGATTTGAATCCCAGTTTTCCTCCCATCACTATTGGTTCCCTGTACATTTTTCTTCATTTCACTTATTGTAGCCTCCATTTGTTCCTCTAATGTGCGACCAAAATCAACCAATTCTATGAGCTTCCTAATCACCAGAGCTTTGAACTGTGCTTCTGATAGGTTGGCTACCAGTGCTATGAGCTCTGCATCTGATAGGTGACCACCTCCTGGTAGCTCAAATGAATTAGCTCCAGGGCCCCGTCTGTTCTCCCTTTTGAGCCATCCTTGGTTTTGTTTTTTTTTGTTTTTGTCTGGTTGAGGCTGTTATGTAGTGAGGGGCGGAGCCTTAGGCGTTCACCAGGGCGGGAGACTCCAGTCACTGGGTTGTGATGCTGGATGTGGGGGCGAGGTCCGAGAGGGAACAATGGCACTTGCCCCACTCTCTGCCAGATTTCAGTCACTTCCACCACTTCCCCCAAGCAAACTGGACCCCTCTGGTGCTGGTTCCCGGGTGGGTGGGCCTGTGCACCCTCCAGGACCCCATGGGTATCCCCAACTAACTCTCCTGTGAGGCCGGGACTCCCTCCTACACCTCAGCCCCTACAAGTATTTTCAATGGGTGCTTTTAGGCTTCACTTCCCGGTGCTGGGGCCCTGCGTCTCACAGTCTGACTTGCTGCCCGTTTTCACCTGGTTTATCTGTGCGGGAATGTGTGTCCGCGGTCCGCTTGGCCGCCTGTTTGCCTGTAGTGACTATGCGTCCAGGACCACCACCGGCTTATCCTGCCACGACTCCAACAGCCACAGATTCTGCGGGGCCACTTACTCCGCCCCTCTTACCAGTCTGGGTGAATTGTTGTTGTTGGACTCCCATACAATTCAATTTTCTCTCTGTCCTGGTTGGGTTTTCTTTTTTTTTGGTTCTATATTTTTGTTGTCCTTAATCTTGGTTGTGAGAGGAGGCACAGCGTGTCCAGTTATGCCTCCATCTTGGCCGGAAGTCCTGCCTATTTATTTTAAAGCTTGTTTCCTTTATTAACTGAAGTCTAATTATATTACCTCAAACTAATAAAACTAGAGCTCTTTAAAACATTTTGCATCACAATTGATCAACTTTATGTTTAGCAAGTTACTTTACAATATGAACTTGTACTTAGTTGTTTCTATTTTAACAGCAAGTTTCCTCACATATTCCTCTTCCACAGTGGTCTGCACACACTGTGCTTGTCCAAATGTTAAACCATCTCTTAACAAACTAGTGGATAAGTGTACAGTAATTGCTCTCCTCATTCTAAAATATTTTTCCAAAGAACAAGAATTCTTCCTACATCCAAACTTAACTCCTAAAGATTTAAATACTTCAAACTGATAATAGATTAAATAATTTATAAATTCAGGAAATTTTTATTCAAATACTTACTGTACACCTAACTATTTGCCAGATATTAAGCACTTGGGACAACAAAACAAAAATCCCTACTCTCATGGAACTTATTCGTTCTCGATGTGCCAGAAAATTCCTTCCTTCCTTTCAACGCTTATGGTTGACAGGGAAAACAAATATCAGAAAACCACACGTCAAAACATTAATCACTGCGACAACATGGATGGAACTAGAGAGAATTATGCTAAGTGAAATAAGCCAGGCGATGACAGACAACTACTATATGATTTCACCATTAATAGGAACCTAATCAACAAATCGAACAAGCAAGCAAAGTATAGCCAAAGACACTGAAATTGAGACCAGGCTGATAGTGACCAGAGTGGAGAGGGGAGGGAATTTCAGGGGAAAAGGGGAAGGGTTTAAAGGAACAAGTATAAAGGACACATGGACAACAAGAAGTGGGGGTGGAAAAGGGAGGGAAGTAGGAAAGGCTGGGGGTGTAGGCTGGAATGGGGGTAGAAGGCAGAAAACTGTACTTGAACAATTAAAATTTTAAAAAGTTAAAAAAAAAAGAATAAGGTTAAAAAAAGGAGACAATAATTAAAATGGTTCACCCCAAAAATAATTAAAAGTAGCCAAGAACAAAGGAAAATAAAAAGAATCCATGGATTACAGACACTTTACTCAAAACATTTATTATATGCAAAAGGAAAATAAAAGCAGTCATACTACTGATTTCAGTATAATTTGTTATTATGTGGTGTACTAATAAAAATATGAAAGCTACAGCAGCTGTACCCCTTACTAGTCACTTGACCTTGAAACTCTATAAAGGAAATAACTATTTAAATCACAGAGTAATGCCAAATTTTAGATGATACAATTTCTGAATGCTTTCTCACTATATAAGCACTAGCAGAACTATAAATTATTAATTTCAGGCAAATGTACCTTAAGAATTAATGTGCTTTGATGTTCATTGGAGAAAACTTCTATCTATCAGAGAGTAATGATATAGTTCTTTTTTCTTGGAGAAAATAAATAAATCATTTAGAAAGCTCTAAAGTGATTTTTATAATTGGTCACTTTCCTTTGGAAACTTAATTAAGTTTAAGAAAAAATTCACTTTTGACATATATCATCTTTGCTCAACTTTGAACATATTAGTTTGCAAAACAATCTGTAAATCAGTTCATGTTCCACAAATATTACAAATGAACTACTTCAAAGAATAAACATATTTTCTATACTAATAGAAAAGAAAAAATTAATTTTCTCTTAAGAATACAATACTTTTTATTTTATTTTATTTCATTTTATTTTATTTTATTTTATTTTGTTGTTCTTGTACAGTTTTCTGTCTTCTACTCCCATCCCAGCCCACCCCCCAGCCCTCCCCACCTCCCTCCCATTTCCACCCACCCTAGTTTTTGTCCATGTGTCCTTTATATTTGTTCCTGTAAACCCTTACCCTTTTCCCCTGAAATTCCCCCCCCCCCACCTCCTCTGGTAACTGTCAGCCTGTTCTCAATTTCAGTGTCTTTGGTTATATTTTGCTTGCTTGTTTATTTTGTTGATTAGGTTCCTGTTAAAGGTGAGATCATGAACTGGAAAGCATTATGCTAAGCGAAATAAGCCAGGCGGTGAAAAACAAAAAAGAAAAAGAATACAATACTTTTGAAATGAACGAAGAGTTAAATTTGTAGATTATCTAAGATTTTACCCTAAAAATTATCATCAATAAGATAGTTGATTTTAAGTTTACCAAAACAGTTTGTTTTCTAATTCTAAATGGTGATAACAATTCAACATCTTAATTATTCTAAACTGCCTTGGGAATTACCATTTCCCACTTTTACCTACCAAACAGGCAGACTAGCCACAGTGACACCGGGGATGAGAAACAAATGCCTACAAGGGGCAGGAAGTAAAACATTGATGGATTAAGCAGGAGTGACTGTGAGCTATGGTGCCCTGACAAATCATACCCAATCTAAGGGTACAGCCAATACATGGCTGAGCCAACTGTTACTCAGGAATTGACCCCCAAGCTGCTAGATATTCCCGTTCTCGTATTAGCCAGAAATCTGAATTTTTATATAAAATATCTTGATTTTTAACTTAGAAACTAATTTAAAAACTGATAAAATACAGTTGAAAACATCTGTGGGCTGGTGTGTGGTTCCTACCTTCTTCTTAAACACCCACAGTCTTCTCTCCTTCCCTCCTGATTTTATCCCAATCACTTTTTACTCCAGGATACCCCAGCCTTAAAGAATAAGGAAAAGGTTAAGATGTGGAATAAAGGAGTCAGATGTTGTTACAAAATGCAAACTTAAAACTAGAAAATGAATAATGATAGTGATTTACGGTCAATACAGTAGTGTATACTTCCAAATTGCTAAGAGGCTAGATCTTAAATCTCACTTCAAAAAAAAGAACTGATAATTATGTGAAGATAGCTAACATTCCCAGCGGTAATCATACTGCAATATATAAATGTAACAAATCAACACATTATAAACCTGAAATATGTTATATTTCAATTATATTTCAATTTTTTAAAAAGAAGAGCTAGAGAATACTGAAGTTCAGGCAATTTGTCTAAGCTTGAAGTAAATACACTTCAGCTTAAAAAGTGCAAAAATTAGAGATATTCCTGCAGGCTTAGTGTCTCCACTTAATGGGTGACTACAACTACATGGCAAAGAAAATGTCTTCTTCAGCAAAGGTAAAGTGTGGAGGAAGGTCCAAGTATGTGCATGAGCTGGGAACCATATGCAATGGAGCTGGAGACCCAATTCTGCTACTCTCTTATTAACTCCACTTCCTCTTCATTTAAAAATATCAACCCTAAAATGTTGTTGTTGTTTTAATTACTTTATTGTTGTTCAATTACTGTTGTCTGCATTTTCTCCCCACCCCTTCTACCCTTTGCGACAGCATGGATGCAACTGGAGAGCATTACGCTTAGTGAAATAAGCCAAGTGGTGAGGGACAAATACCATAAAATGTTGTTATAAGAAATATCCTAAATAAAATACCTAGGCTTGGTAGGTAAGCTGCAGATGGTTGGTGCTTAATAAATGGGTGCTAGCCCTGGCTGGTGTGGCTCAGTGGATTGAGGGCCAGGCTGCAAAGCAAAGGGTCACTGGATCAATTTCTAATCAGGGCACATATCTGGGTTGTAGGCCAGGTACTCTGTATGGGGTGTGTGGGAGGCAACCACACACTGATGTTTCTCTCCCTCTCTTTCTCCATTTCTTCCCCTCTCTCTTAAAAATAAATAAATATAATCTTTAAAAAATAAAATAAATGGGTGCTAAATACATTGGTGCAGTTAATTAGAATCCTTACAACTTTATACTTTTGGGGAAGGAAACACTGGAGAAAAATTTCTGTCTCAAGGTCTAGCTGTGTCAGTTTGTGTGTGTGCTCTCCTTCCTTCAGATAGAAATTCTCTGTATTTAGATATTATTCCATTATTTTTTGACCAATGATTTTCAAATGGCTTCTACATCTTGTCCTCAGGCCCAATATCCAGAGAAAATATAAAAGTATAAATAAGGTGTCTAGCATATTTACTGGAATGAGACCCTAACTCTTCCTAGTCAAGATTTTCACCACTGTATCACCTTCCAGTTTGTATTTTTTTAATAGAAAGGAGTATAAATTATAATAGCTAAAAGCCATCTATAGAAGTCAAACTTGTCATCCCCATCAAATATAAAAACACTTCAGTAACCGGTTTGTTGGGTTCTAGTGCATTAGGCTCAAACCATCTAACAAAGCTTATTTGGCCCTTCCCAGTGCAACCACCACTAATCTCTGCAGCCCTGTCTCTTACTTCATGTCTGCCAACCTCTCAAAATACATTAAATTCTATACACCATACCACTGTATAGGCTGTTCCCTCTAACAGGAACACACTTTTTATAAAAGCTACATCTTACAATTATAAATTAATGTGGGATCTTTTAAATATTACTCCATTTGTATTTAAGATAAGTTGTATTTCTAAAGAGCATGATTTTGCTGAGAAGTTAATATGACTTTGAACTTTGAATTTTTTAAACTCTCTAGGCTATAACAATCATAGTAATTTGTTTAGAAAAATGAATACCATTTTAAATAAGTGGCCAAATAATTGTATCTTAGTGATCACTCAAATCTAAGAACGCTTTTTAGATTTCATTTTATTTTTTCATCCTCACTCAAGGACATTTTTTCATGACTTTTTAGAGAGAGTGGGAGAGAAACATCCATGCAAGAGGGAAGCATCAATTGGTTGCCTCCCGGACGTGCCTGGACTGGGGATCTTAAGCACTGAGACTGGGACTGAACCCAGAACCACAACCAAGGTATGTGCCATAACCAGGAATCAAACCCACAACCTTTCAGTTACCGGGCAACACTCCAACCAACAGAGTCACACCAGCCAGGGCACAATGCTTTCTAGATTTTAAAACTATTATAAGCATAAAGGTAAAGAAGTTCAGCCATGAGACTAACAAAACCCTAATGGCCTAATGAAATAAAATATAAAGAACCATTGATTAATTTATATTTTATTGATAAAACCAAATAGTCTCCATATTTCTGGAAATGTATTCTAACCAATTAAAACAAACAAAATGCATAACAA
This sequence comes from Anoura caudifer, assembly GCA_004027475.1. Lineage (NCBI taxonomy): Eukaryota > Metazoa > Chordata > Mammalia > Chiroptera > Phyllostomidae > Anoura > Anoura caudifer. The sequence goes on along the minus strand of PVKU01000759.1, from coordinate 152,919 downwards.
GCCAACAGGGAGAAGAGCTTTTATTAGGTAGAAAATTTCACTAGAAAAAGTAAAATGCAAAAATATTGGCATCAATCATGACCCTAAAATATTAACTAAATGTAACTGAAAACAAGCTAAACTCCAGCAAGCCATTTTTATTTTTTAAAAAGCAGATCAGGTTAGGTGGTGTGGAGGGATGATTATGCTGAGCAAAGAGGATTTTTAGGGCATGAAAACACTCTGTATGATATTAGACAATAATGGTGGATATGTATTATTAGAAATTTATCCAAACTTAAGATATGTACAACATCAAGAGTTAACACTAATGTAAACTATGAGCTTCGAGTGATAATGATGTGTCAATGTTGTGCCACTCTGGTGGGGAGTGTGCATAATGAAGGAAACTGTGCATGAGTGAAAGCAATGGGTATATGGGAAATTTCTGTACTTTCCACTTCAATTTTGCTGTAAATCTAAAACTGCACTAAAAGATAAGGTTTATGAAAGAGGGAAAGTAAATCAGAAAAATCATAAACCTTTGTTAAACATAGGAGACTAATTTTTAAAGTATATAAGCACTTATAATTAGTAGTTTTACATGGACTAAAAACTACATGATAAAGCTAGCATGAAAATTTAGCCCTGGATTTATATTTGAAACACTTTTCCTTTGGCATTTTTAAGTGTTATCTCCTAACACATTTAGATAACTTGTTTAAATAAATTCTATTCAACATCCCTTTTGTTCATATATACAATCCCTTCCAGAAACAAATTATACATTCTCCTCAAAAGTCTATTGAGTGTGTACTTACTATATTGGGTTGGCCAAAAAGTCTGTTTAGTTTTTTTCTGTAAAATAGAAGATACATTTCCATTTTCACCAACAACTTTATTAATTTCAATATTTTTAATATGTTGGCTACCTACCATGTAGCATAACATTGATTGTTCTCAATGAATGTCTCAGTTTGATCACTATCAACTTCAACTGGTCTACCAACCATGGAGCATCCTCCAGCGAGAAATCTCCAGCACACTTCGCAAACCCCTTCTGACACATTTGAGCAGTCACAGCACCTTCTCCATATACTACACAAATCTTTGTGTTTCAGTGTGTTTTTACCATTCTTGAAAAAAATAAAGCACAATATATCAAAAATGTTGCATATTTCCTTCCATCTTCAATATTAAAATGGCTACACAAAAATTTACCAATTTTGATCAGCTTTTTTTATTTTGTAAATGCAGCATGCTGATATGACAGCTGTCATAATACAATCTAACAAAACTGTTTCAAATGAAGTTAAAGACAACTAAGTACTACTAGAGTCATCTCACAGAAAAAAACAAACAAATTTTTTGGTCAACCCAATACACAGTACACCTAGAAAATATAAAAAGTTCTTCACACTCAAGATCCCTTCTTCTAAGGTCTCACAGTCCAGTCAAAAAGTCAAAATGCCCAGAGTAGGATACTCCAAGCATTCAAGTGGTGCAGACCTTCAACCAATCTGCTCTATATCCCTTCTTGGAATGCTTTTCTCCTTGCTGGATCCTTCCCATCTTTCAAATTGCAATATAAATGGTATATCCTCAGAAATCTTTCCTACCCTCCTGCTATTTTCTATCACAGCAACCCATTTTCTTCCTTCATTGCTGTTCTTTTTTTTTTCAAAACTGTAATTACATATTTGGTTTCTTGTTTATTGGTTTATTATCTGTATCTAATAACAGACTGAACACTTCATATGAACACTGATTCCACTGCATTGCCAGTGGTTAGCAAAGCACTCAATAAACACTGGTTGAAGGAGTGTACAGATCTAATATTCAGGAGAAAGGTATGGGCTACAGCAGCAATTTTCAACCAGTGTGCCATCCCTTAGAATGTTAAATTAAAAAAATGAGAATAAGGGAAGATGGTGGCGAGGTAGGAAGGAGAGGATTCCACTCCCCCCCACACACGGGAGAAAAATCTAGCCGATCTACAGAGGAACAGAGCAAACAGCCAATAGTACCCCAGCATATATGAAGACAGGAGACCAAAAATTGTAGCGGACATTGAAAAACCAGACAGTAAGGAGAGTGCTTCAGGACAGTAAGGTCCCTGGGACCAGGGTGGCTGCAGCCCCAGGCCCAGCGTCCGCTAGGTCTACCACAGGGTCCTTGGGAGAGAACCGGGTCAACAGCTCCCTCCCCTGCCAAACAAGGTTTAGCAGCAGTGGGAGAGACCTGGTTGCCTGAAGTCACAGAGAGGGAAAAAAGGACTAAACGGCAAACACACAGGGGCTTTGAGCACCCATGCAGTCTGTGGACACCTGCTGGGGAGAGTTGAGAGTTGGGCCCTGACGTGGATAATCCCCGGTCTGGCTGGAGAATTGGGCAAGGTGAGAGGCCAAGCCGATGTATGGAGTGGTAGGTTTGAGTAGGAGGAATTTCTCAAAAAGAATAAGTGAAAAAAAGAGACGCTGTTTGGGGAATTCTCCTGCAGCAGCCGCTCTGGCCTCCTCCCCACCCAGCCAGGCAGCACTCCTGAGGTGAGCAGAAGGCCCTGCACACCCCCACAACCCTGGGAAAAGCATGTACCCAAACCTGAGAGACCAAACCTGAGAGACCGAACCTGAGAGACCTGAGGCAGCCTGGCCGAGTGTGCATGCCTCCAGTGCAACCCAGGGAGAGTGCACTCTGAGGAAAGCCTGGATCCCACACCCAAAGCCCCAGAGAGAGGAATCCAGGTTAGCCCTGGGGAGAGTGCTCGACTGAGTGCAGATCAAGAAAGGAGAAAAGCAAAACTAATCACCCCTCAGTCTGCTGCACCAGCAAGACCAGCAAAACCAGTTTGTCCAGTTTGAATCCGGCAAGAGGCTTTTTTCTTTTTAAAGTAATTCTTTATTTTGTATTTTTATTATTTTTTATCTCTCAATTCCTTTCCCCTCTCTTTCCTTCTTTCTTGTTTTATTACTTCTTCCTTTCTTTCCAATTTTATCTCTTCTTCCTTCCTTCCTTCTGCTTTTTTTTTAAATATCCACAAGTGATACAAAAAACCTGGAACTGTGAAAAGACCAGAGTTGGACCCAAAGAGGGGTCATCCCAACAGCTCAAACAGAGAGACAAACTTCATTTTGCTACTACAAGAAACCTGCAAGTTATTGCATATTTGTATTATTATTTTTTTCATTATTCTTACATCTTTTATTTTAATAGTTCTTTTGTATTCCTCTTCTTTCTGTTTAGTCTTCTTTGCTTGGCTGTTTAAATTGTATCGTTTGACAGGTTTCCCCTGTTATCTCATTCATAGTATATTGCTAATTTACTGTCCTTCACTTCACTTGTGTTCCATTATCACACTACTCAAGGTCCTATACCCCCTATTCTTGTTATCCAGATCACATAGATTCTGGCATATTACTGTTGCTGCATTATTACTGTAAATAATAGCTGTTCCATACAATTGTAAATACTACACAACACCCCTCCCAGATCTTAGCCCACTTCACAGTTTCCTGAACTCTATTACTGTAGTAGTAGTTAACTCTATTCTCTCACACACTACACTTATTTACTATCCTTTACTCTCACCTTACCTCAGAATCTGACCTCCCACAATCTCATTGCTTTCTAGATCCAACTCACAATCCTTCCCTTCCCAACAAGAGTCTTTTCTTCTTTCCATCTTTTCTAAAAAGTGGCTAGTTGTGTAGAATATCAATTAACACTATACATAGCCAAAGGATCTCCTATCTGTTCTCTACCAGGTGCTACTATAAATATCACAGAATACTCTCTTCCTGTCTTAAACCATTTTGCCTTCCCCCTCCAACTGATCACAAAAAAGAGCAGGTGGAAGCTATGAACACCAGGATATCCGTTGGAAGAGAAAACCCAACAACAGAGGACACACCAACAGATAACAACAGAAGAAGGTGAAGGAGGGAGTGGAAGCCACACTAACCCCAATCCAGGACCTATCTGGAAATACAACTAAATAATGGAGAAATTACCTGGAACAAACAGCTGAACAAGAACAACAAAAAATCCTCAAAACCTTGTACACATGGAAAAACCAGCTTCAACACAACCTGCCCTCACCAGCACAAAAAAATACAAGAGGTGGTGGATAGAGTGAGCCTCAGTTAACCAGCTGGTGGGAAGGAACCACCAAAGAAAGGGGCAACAATAATCAAAACCCAAAGACAAACACACAACCAACTTAAATGATAGCCGAAGATCAGTGAGCTCTGGAGGTCAAGGAGACTGCACTACTGAATCTCACAGGACTCGTATCAAATAAGTTCACACCATAAACCCAGGGATAAATTTAAGAAGCTGAGGCTAACAAGAAGAGTCTCACAAACAATGGGAAGACAAAGAAACAATCCCCACATGAAAGGAAAGGACAAAGACTCAGAAAGAATGTTAAATGAAATAGAAGCAAGTTGACTATTAGATAATAAGTTCAAAGCAATGGTTATCAGGAAACTCAATGAGCTCACAGTGAATTACTAGAAGCTACAGGGAAACTACAATGAACTCACTGCAAACTATATCAACATGAAAAAGGAAATAGAAACTATCAACAAGGGCCAAGAGGTAATGAAGAATACAATTTCTGAACTGAAGAACACAGCAGAAGGAATCAAAAGCAGGACTCATGAAGCAGAAGATCAGATCAGTGAACTGGAGCACAAAGTAGAAAAAAACACCCAGAAAGAGCAAGAAAGGGAAAAGAGGTTCAGAAAGAATGAAGAGAAATTCAGGACAACATGAAATGTAATAATATCCATACAATAGGGACACAGAAGGAGAAGAAGAGAAGCAAGGGATAGAAAACCTATTTGAAAAAGTAATGATGGAAAACTTCCCTAATTTGATGAGAGAAAAAGTCACACAAATCCAGGAAACACAGAGAGTCCCAATCAAGAGGAACCCAAAGAGGCCCACTTCAAGACACATCATAATTAAAATGGCAAAATTCCAAGACAAAGAGAGAATCTTAAAGGCACCAAGGGAGAAACAGGAAGTAACATTCAAGGGAGCCCAGATAAGGTTAGCAGCTGACTTCTCAATGGAAATGCTCCAAGCCAGAAGAGAATAGCGAGAAATATTCCAAGAAATGAGAACCAGAGGCCTGCAACCAAGGATACTTTACCCAGCAAAGCTCGAAATCAGGATAAAAGGCCAAATAAGGATCTTCCCAGACAAAACAAGTGAAAAGAATACATCTCCTCCAAACCAGCTCTGAAAGAGATGCTAAAGGGACTGCTTTAAGGAAAGGAAGGAAAAGAGAGAAAGGAACACAGGTTTGAAAATGGCAATGAATCAGTACCTATCAATAATAACCTTATAGGTAAATGGATTACATGCTCCAATCAAAATATATAGAAGAGTTGAATGGATAAGAAAGTATGACCAACACGCATGCTGCCTACAAGACACCCACCTCAGGACAAAGGATGTACATGACTGAAAGTCTGGAAGGGCTGGAAACAAGGGCTGAAAGTCCAAAGGGCTGGAAACAAATTTTCCAAGCAAACAGACAGGAAAAAACAGCTGGGATAGCAATACTCATATCAGACAAAATAGACTTCAAAAAAAGGGCCATAAGGGAGACCTAGAAGGTCACTTCATAATACTCAAGGGAAGAATCCACCAAGAAGGCATAAACATTGTAAATATGTAGGCACCCAAATAGATAAAGAAAATATTAGAAGATTTCAAGAAAGACATTGACAGCAACACAATTATAGTAGGGGATTTTGACACCCCAATGTCAAAAATGTACAGATCTTCCAAACAAAATATCAACAAAGACATTGGGGCATTGAACAACCCTCCAGATGAAATGGACTTAACTGATATATATATAGAGCCCTTCATCCCACAGAAGCTAAATACACATTCTTTTCAAATGCACATGGAACATTTTCAAAGATAGACCACATGATAGGACACAAAACAAGCCTCAACAAATGCAAGAAAACTGAAATCATTTCAAGCATTTTCTCTTACCACAAGGGACTGAAACTAGAAACCAACCCCAAGGAAAACAACCCAAAACAGTCAAAATCATGGAGATTGAATAGCATGCTATTAAACAATGAATGGGTCAAGAATGAAATTAGAAAATAAATAAAAAGTTTCTGGAAACAAATGAAAATGAACTCACAACAACCCAAAACTTATGGGACACAGCAAAAGCAGTCCTGAGAGGGAAGTTCATAGCAATACAGGCCTACCTAAAAAATACAGAAAATTTCAAACAACCTAACCCTACGCCTACAAGAACTCGAGGAACAACAACAAAGACCGCCCAGAGCAAGTAGAAGGAAGGAAATAACCAAGATCAGAGCAGAATTAAATGACATAGAGACTAAAAGCACAATTCTAAGGATCAATGAATCTAGGAGCTGGTTCTTTGAAAACATAAATAAAATCGATAAGACTTTAAGCAGGCTCATCAAGAAAAAAAGAGAGAGGACCCAAATAAACACAATTAGAAATGAAAGAGGATAGATTGCAACTGATAACACAGAAATACAAAGGATTGTAAGAAATTAGTATGAAGAACTGTATGCCAAGAAATTTGAAAACCTAGGTGAAAGGGACAAATTTCTAGAAGAATATAATCTTCCAAAACTCAATGAAGAAGCAGAAAGCCTGAACAGACCAACAGCAGGTCAATTTGAAGTAGTAATCAAAAACTCCCAACGCACAAAAGCCCTGCCCCAGATGGTTTCACAGAAGAAGTCTACAAAGCATTTAAGGAAGAGCTAACCTCTATTCTTCACAGACTATTCCAAAAAATACAAAAGGATGGAAGACTCCCAAACTCTTTTTATGAAGCCAGCATCATCCTAATCCCCAAACCAGATAAAGACACAACAAAGAAAAAAAACTTCAGGCCAATATCGCTGATTAACATAGACGCTAAAATCCTCAACAAAATATTGGCAAACTGCATCCAACAATACATTAAAAAGATCATACATCATGCCCATGAAGTGGGACTCATCCCAGGGATGCAAGGATGGTACAATATTCTCAAATCAATAAATGTAATGAGACTGCAATGAGATACCACTTCACACCAGTCAGAATGGCCATCATAAACAAAATAACAAACAACAAGTGTTGGAGAGGTTGTGGAGAAAAGGGGACCCTAGTGCACTGTTGGTGGGATTGCAGACTGGTACAACCACTATGGAAAACAGTATGGAATTTTCTAAGAAAACGAAAAATGGATCTGCCGCTTGACCCACCAATTCCACTGCTAGGATTATATGCTAAGAACCCTGAAACACCAATCCAAAAGAACCTCTGCACCCCAATATTCATAGCAGCACAATTTACAACAGCCAAGTGCTGGAAACAACCTAGGTGCCCATCAGTAAATGAATGGATCAAAAAACTATGGTACATTTACACATGGAATTCTATGCAGCAGAAAGAAAGAAGGAGCTCCTACCCTTTGCAACAGCATGGATGGAACTGGAAAGCATTATGCTAAATGAGATAAGCCAGGTGATGAAAGACAAATACCATATGATCTCACCTTTAACAGGAACCTAATCAACAAAACAAACAAACAAGCAAAATACAACCAAAGACACTGAAATAGAGAACAGGCTGATAGTGACCACAGGGGAAAGGGAGGGAATTTCAGGGGAAAAGGGGAAGGGTTTGCAGGAACAAGTATAGAGGACACATGAACAATACAAGGTGGGGTGGAAACAGGAGGGATGTGGGTGAGGGTGGGGGCTGGGATGGGAGTAAAAGGCAGAAAACTGTAGTTGAACAATTAAAATAAATAAAATAAGATAAATTTTAAAAGAATGGTACAATAATATGGTTATATGCGTTGTATACCTTGCTAAAATGTTAATTTATTGGCATACAATTAATTTTATGCTTACTTTATAGATACAGTCTACAGGGACATATTTATATATTCAACAGCTTTAAAAATTGGGATATATGTTTGATTAGTTTGTAGGACATGTCTATACTTTAACTATATAATCAAAATATTTCATTGCATATTTACCAGTAAGTCATACTATATTCTAATAAACTGTCTTGAGAAGCATTCAGTATTGTTTTGGATGTCTTTGATAATCAACAAAAATGTTCTTTAGGGTTAAAAAATATTACTATTTAGTGTATGTTATAAATGAGAACTAACCATTCTATGAGAACAAAGACTGCCCAACTTCAGTTATTGCTCTTAATTTTATTGTATCAGTGTGAATTGATTTTGCTTTGACTTGTACAGAATCTTTAAAGAATAGTGACTTAAGTAAAATTAAAGTTTCTTTCACAAGCTAACAAAAAAAATGACAACAGCAAACACGACAATAGCCATCCTGTGTGAATAGATTAAAATTAGACCTATTTTTTGTCAGGATTGGCAACAAATATATATTTTTTGCAGTGCCACAGAATTTTAGTAACTAGTTCATGTGTGTTGTAAGATTTTTTTAAAAAGTTGAAAATCACTAGGCTAGAGATAGTGGGTTAGAGGTAATAACTTACCCATGAAAAGTGGTAAGATCACCTGTGGGAAGCATGTGGGATTAGAAGAGAAGACAACCTAGATTCAAGACCTGAAACAGCTCAACATTTAGAGTTTGAGTAGAATAAGCAAAGATGAGTAGGGTAGAGAAGTCAGATAAACCAAAGGAAGCCAATCAAAGACGATTTCAAGAACGGAGTATTCAACTGCAGAATGCTGCCAAGAGGTCTAGCAATAAGTGAAGAGAAAAAGGATCCACTTGATTTCATCTCATAGAGATTACTGGTGACTCGAGTGAAAGCCATTTCAGGAGAGTGTAGGATCTGATGACAAATCGCAGAGTGATTCTAAGGTGAGGAAGTACAGCCACCATCTAATAGTTAAAATTTTGAAAGGCAGCAGTGAGATTGGTGATAGATGGAGACCTTCAGCAACCAAGAAAAGTCACCCTGAACACCCAGGAAGTAAAGAGAATAGTACACTTGAATAGCAAAAATTCAAACAAGCAAGGAAAGCGATCCTCACAATCCTTTAGTACACCAGCACAATGGGGTAATCCTGAAAAGTACTTATACAATCGGGCACACTGTGAGCATTCAATCACATTAGTTGTTGGTTTAATAAATTGTCTCTTCAATAGACTGTAAGTGCCCCAAGGAGGACAGAGACCATGTCTCTTTTATTCATGCTTGCATTCCCAGGACCTAGCACAGTGCCTGGCACACGGTAGGAGCTCAATAAATATTTCTGGGTGAATTCAGAATTTTGAATACAATCTTAACTACTGTGATAGCCACTTTGTAGCCTCTAATTCATTGCTTTTTTATTTGTAAGACGACTGTCACTTAAGCACACTATGAGTCTTGCGGGAAGTAACGCTAAATAACAACGAACCTAGATAAATGGCTTCTTAGTGAAGAACTATGACAAGTATTTCACAGTAATAACAAGGTCAACCAGTGAACCCGCCACCCTCCCGGATAAGATGCCAACGCCAGCGCTCCTCCGGGCCAGAACCGCAGCAGCCGCCTTCCCACAAGGGGGCGCTGCAGTTTCGCCGCCCCGACACCCCGACCTGAGGCCCCGCCCGTCGGTCACCTGCACAGGCTGCACTCCGGCCTCCGATCAGATGGCTCTACTGGCAGCTCCCATAGTCCGTCCACACTGGCGCTGCCCGCCTCCTCGCCTAGAGCAGACACGGCCGGAGCTGCGCCGCTGTCCTGCCGCTCCACCTCTTTAGGGGTCTGAGACCTCGAGGCCGGCGGCCGCTCGACCGGGTCCCTGCACGCTCGCGCCTCTTTCTGCGGCTCCATGGCAGGAGCTGAGAACTGGCTATCACACTGAGGCCCCGCTGCCGCCGGAGGGCGCTACGCGCTGGAGAAATAGTTCCGCGCCGCCAGGCGCCACGCACGCAGGCCACGTACAGGGGCGGGTCTTCGAACCTTATGCTCTAGGTCCCGCCCCGCAGCGAAGAAGGAGCTACCCCATTGGTCAATAGCCCGTGAGAGTTTTTACCCTGAACCAGATTGGGACCTGTGGGTTGGCCTGGGGAGCCCGTGAATTTCTGTTAGCGTAGCCAGGGCGAGTAAAGGGTTACCCTATGAAAACGCCGCAGGTAGCAGTGAACCTTCCTTAATGTCTTTAAAAATGAAAATAAGATGGAATTCTACACTTCCCGCTTTAGCATGGCACTTTAAGAATTAGCACAGCCGTTGCAGCAACTGATGTACAATAGGTGATAGTTAACGGCCAACACAGGAGAATTTGTACCGCCTAAAAATTGGATTCACGTTTGTCTATTAAATGCGAATTTCTTGCTCTAGAAGAAGAGAGACCTGTGTCCCTGTCTTGTACTTCTTGGTATTTCTCCCAGCATCAAGCATACTGTTATACAGTAGACACCAAATATTGGTTAAATGAGATTTTAAATTTTCCGAGGCCCGTAAGAACAGGAGGCAATAGAAGGGCTGAGATTTGTGGGTGAGGGAAAAAAAAAAAAAAAAAAAAAGCCATAGAAAGAGAACTATCTTGCCCAAGTTTTTACAGCTCCTGGATAATAGCAATATAGTCCACAGTTTTCGTTTTGAAAGCCAAAATGAAGTTCACTTTAGAATGAAAGCAGAAATTCTACTTTCCCAAAATTGCTTGCAATCATTAATACTTTATGTTACTGATACCAATAAAGTACATTTACCATTAGCAATAAGAAAGCAGTATTGTATTTCTAAAAATAAAGTTTGTTTTCACTGTTAGGTTCTCAGTTATCTTAAAATCAGGCTTGTGAATACAAGACTACTGTTTTCAACTATCTTGCATTCTTTTCCCCTGCAAACAGCACCCATCATTTCTTCTGGGCTACTGTAAAGGAGGGATAGGAAAAGGCTGAAATATCCACAGGTGATGGATGTAGGATGGTAGAAAGAACTGGCACATATGGCAGCTGGAATTGGGAGAAAATCAAAACCCAGAGACTGTAGAAAGGGAGATTAATCAAATAATAAATACTGACTGCAGATTTAGGTTGAAGAACCAACTCTTTAACTACCAGAATTTAATTCTCATGCGACAACTTTTAAACTCATTTCTAGTTTCAAGATGTAAAACATTCTCAAGTCATGTATGGTCCCTCTGGACTCCCAACTAAGGCCTCTTATATTTGACTTTAACACTCCATGTTAGATCACTGGCTCTACCCTTGAAAGCATTCAAAATCCAACCATTTATTACTTCTACTGCTTCTGCCTCAGTTCAAGACCCATCACCTCTTCCCTAGGATTTTACCATAGGCATATAAGTGGTCCCCTGTTCCCTCCTTGTTTTTGTATAACCCATTTTCCCCAAGGTTGACCAGAAGCAAAGAAAACCATGCAGAAGAGATACAGGTAAGGCTGAGAGGAGAAAAAAGAAGATTTTTTTTCTTGTGGAAAGCAAGAAATTCACTCAATATCTAGGTTTATGAACCCTGACCTTGAAAGCCTGAGGAAATGTATTCCCCACCCAGCCAGCTGCTACTTTATGTGAGGTTACCAGCCTGACACAGACTATGATATAAGAATAAAGACCATCACCAACCTAACCTCTGGGAAATGCCAAAATGACCAAGAAGAGGGCCAAAAGATCCTTGAAGGTGTACAACAAACTTATCAGTGCAGAAATGTTGCAAAACAATCTATTGAAATGTTGATCTATGTTTTATCTCCCAATTCCTAGTAGGTAGTCAAATCATTATGATTCTTTGCTTCAGGAGAGTTTGAGTGGTATAAACTGATTAAAATATTAAGCCCATGTGTATCTTGGGGGCAGGGGTTAGGGAAGAAGATGGATAAGTGCCATTGGGGTAAATACAAAGATTGCTACAGGGAAGACTTCTCCTAGATGGAAAGGAGACAAAGGAAAACCAAAACCCCATCCTTGTAGTGCCCTAGACTCCAGGTTTCCCAGCATTGTGAAGACACTGCTGCTACCGCTAGAATACACTGCTGGAACCAGGATGGCAGAGACAACAGCATCTCATTAGTAGCAAATGATAACAGAAAGTCAGAAGAGTTTCCCTGATATTTTTTGGCTGTGAAAAATAATGTAAACAGTCACTTTTAAGTGGAGTCGGAGCTGCCATCCCAGAGGAACTGCCTTGCACATCTTACTCCTCAAACTTATGGAATTTTAAAACTGCTACTGCTGGTATTTAGCTAGAAAAGGGGAGCAAAGACATTGAGTTTAATAATTCGGAAGCATACGCCTGTTTCCTTGCTAGCCAAGAAGTTACAGCTTCTTACTCCAGAGGATTACAGCACTTCTCTGCTAACGGGATTAATACTCCTCCCTCCACCCCTTCAGTACTGGATTATTGGAAGGTGTGGGTGGAGGCACTGGAAGGAAGAAACCTGTCAGTCTAACTAGGGGGTGGACCTATCCAAAGCCCAGCTTGGGGAGTTGATTGGTCATTTTGAGAAAACGCCTGGTTCATCCCAAACCCAAGCTCCTGGTTATAACTCCATGGGAACAAATAAGCTCTCTTTCTTGCTTTTGGTCCACACACAGTACATGCACCTGTTCCCTCCATCTTCTCCAACACAGCAATGGACTAGTGCTGGAAGCGCACACTAAATGAGCTGGGTGCTGAACTGTACTATCCTTTAATGTGGAGCATGAACTCTGAGCAGTGGTTTCACTCTGCCCCTACTAAATACAAAATTGCACTTTTTCTATGGCAAGGCAGATGAAGATGAGACATTGGAAGTCGGGGCGGGGAACTCCCTTAATTGTATATAATAAATAAAACATAGCACAGAGCCACATTCTCCTATGTTGGTCTCAGGAAATTCTTTTCCTTTAGAAGGAAAGAGCCCCACTGCAAAAGCCCCACTTCCACTGATAAAAAAAAAAAAAAAAAAAAAAAAAAAAAAAAAAAAAAAAAAAAAAAAAAAAAAAAAAAAAAAAAAAAAAAAAAAAAAAAAAAAAAAAAAAAAAAAAAAAAAAAAAAAAAAAAAAAAAAAAAAAAAAAAAAAAAAAAAAAAAAAACACAAACCCTGAGCCAAATAACCCCTGGAGTAGGCCTAAAGTACCACTGTATCCCAAATCACTGTAAAGATAACAAGAGCACAGACATTATGATTGCAGGACTGAAAATTAAAGACCTTTATCTCTGGTCAGTGTAGCTCAGTTGGTTAGAGTGTTGTCCCATAACCAAAAGTTTGTGGGTTTGATTACTGGTCAGAGCACATACCTAGGTTGCAGTTTCGATCCCTGGTCTAGGCACATACAATACCCAGTCTGGGTGGGCATATGGGAGGCAACCAATTGATGTCTCTCTCACATCGATGTTTCTGTCTCTCCCTTCCTCTCTCTCTAAAAGCATTGAAAAAATGTCTTTTGGTGAGGAAGGGAGGGAGGGATGCAGTGATAAAGGAAGGAAGGAAGCAAGGAAGGAAACAAGGAAGGAAGGAAAAGAAAGAAAAATTACACCTTTAGAATTGGCATCACTATGTTAGTTTATCTGCACCTATGGAAATTCCTTCTATTCATGTAATTGTTCCCCTTCCCTTTCTCATAAATACCCTCCTAATAGGTAAAGTATTTAAGATTCTGCCTAAATGAGTGCTTCCTGAATAGCTATGATTTTGGATCTCAGATGAATGTTTGTTGCTTTTCACTTTGTCCTTTTATTTTTAGTAGGTTAATATGGTACATGGTAAGATACTTGTGGACTTGCATGTCACTGGTAGAGGAAAAGGCCTTAATAGTGTCTGAGATTGAATACCCTGCCAGTCCAACAGATGAGAATGCAGCATTGGATAAACTTTGATTTAAATGAAATAGACATAACATTTCCTGCTATATTAGTTTTTATTGCTTCTCTAAAAAATTTAGTGGCTCAAAATAATACGCATTTATTATCTTACAGTTCTGTATATCTGACATGCATCTCATAGGACTAAAGTCTAGGTGGAAGCAGACTTCATTCACTTGGAGGCTCTAAAGGAAAATCCATTTCCTTGCTTATCATTCAGGTTGTTGGCAGAATTCAGTTCCTTGTGGTTGTTATTTACTTGCTGGCTATCAGCAGAGAGCTTTTCCGAGCTTCTAGAGGGCACCCATGTTCCTTGACTTTCAAGGAAGGCAAACAATTATCTTTATTAAACCTCTTAGGGTTCCTTTAGGCTGGGCCTGAAAATTAAATTGACATAACACAAATCAACAAAAGAAAAGCATACCCATTTATTTAACAAGCTTTTCATGACATGGGAACCTACATAAGGCAGGAAGACCCGAAGAAATTATGAAACCAATTTGCTTTTATGTCAGAACAAAGAGGCAATTGTGTAAAAGTGAATCAACTATGTGGGCAGGCTAAAGGAAGATAAGAATTATTTTAACAAGGTCTGTTTGTATACAACTCTCTTGATCTCAGCTTCCTGGCCTTAATAATTAGAAGGGTTTTTTTTTCCTTATGATATAGGAAGGACATCTTTCATGTAGGTATTTCATCTCCTGCTTTTAAGATAAATAAGGAAGGTTAAAGTGTTTTTCTTGTATTTGCTATTTTTCAAGCTCCTTTAACACAAAATAGTCAATATGTCAGAGCAGCATATATTTGGGATGGCATATTCTGAACTCCTTCTGGCATGATCCCCATGCTACATCTTCAAAGCTGGTAATGGCAGGTTGAGTCTCTCTCGTGATGTGAATCTCTCCTGTCTCTTCCCCACAGTCACATGTCTCTGACTTCCTTTTCTACTTCCATTTCCACCCAAATAATCCATGATAATTTCCCTATTTTATTAACTGACTAGCAAGCAAATTCCATCTGCAACCTTAATTCTTTTTTTGCTGGGTCAAGTAACACAGTCACAGGCATAATACCAGGGCATCCAGATCATGAGGGCCAAAGTCTTGCCTTCCACACTTGCACATCTAAATTTAAGGTAGCACATTTATACAAACTTCATATGAAAAAAATGTAAATATATAAGCCAAAAGTATTGATATTTATATGAAGGTGCTGGGATCAAAGGTTTCTCAGGGAGTGTGTTTTTCCTGTGTCTTACAAATGTTCTGCACAATGGCCATGTGAACCACATTTTTAGAAAAAAGAATACAGAACATTAACAACTAGACAGCAAAGCTTAAAGTGGCCAAAATGTCAAGTAATATAAGGGAGAAATGGTTTCTATAAACTCTATTTCTTGAGTTTCTTTGGCTACCTTTCCTTGAGAATGTATTTCTGATCTTTTTTATGTGAATTGGTAGTGATTCCAGTGATCCTCATATTTATTGCATTTTCCCTAAGTACATGGGTAATGATTATTGGCATAAATTGTTCTTAAATGACCTGGTTGATGATAAAGAGGTGGTGGCCTCTCCCTCAGCCCCTAAGCCCCTGGACCATTTGTTGCTCCCTCCAACTCCAGTGAAGGGGTTGAGGTTTCATTTTCTCAGGAAAGGGCCTTCCTTCACAATTCATGCCTTCCACTCAGCTTGTCTCCTAGGTTGCCTGCACCATTTCTTCATTAGTTATATACCATTGGTATAATGCTTTTTTTCTTTATCTTTCCTGACACCAACTCTATATGAAAAATGCCCTTGTTTTCTCTGCCTGGGTTTCCTCAGGGATCTACTCTAATTTTTATATTTAAAAATTTAAAAATTCTGGCTGTGCAGTGTCCCTTTAATATTTTCTTAAAATTCTAGGTTTAATTAACTTGGAAATTCATTATCCTTTATCTACACATATCATTTTGAATCTATGTTTACAGAATTATTTTTAAAATATTTTATTTATTAATTATTTTAGAGGGGAAGGGAGGGAGAAAGAAGAGAGAAACATGTGTGATTGTCTCTTGCGCACCCCCTACTAGGGACCTCAGTTGGCCTGCAACCCAGGCATGTGCCTTGACTGGGAATCAATCCAGCAACCCTTTGTTTTGCAGGCCTGCGTTCAATCCAGTAAGCCACACCAGCCAGAGCTACAGAATTATTTTTAAACCATCCTCTGCTTAAATGTATTTTATGAATTATTTGTTATTGAACGGTATTATAACAGGAGACACTTATTTTTACATCTTGATGGGAATATCTCTACTGAAGGTTAAATAATTAAAATTTTAAAATATGTCCTTGCTGGTGTGACTCAGTGGGTTGGGCATTGTCCCACAAACCAAATGGTCAACACTTCAATTCCCAGTCAGGGCACATGCCTGGGTTACGGGACAGGTCCCCAGGTAGGGGTGTTTGAGAGGCAACGAATCCGTGTTTCTTTCACGCATCCATGTTTCTCTCCCTCCCTTCCTTCCCCTCTCTCTAAAAGTAAATAAATAAAATCTTTTAAATTTTTTAAAAATACAATTCAGAGGACTGGGAATTTTTTAAATTTAACCTATTTGAATGAAACAAAAATTAACTCTATTATTAGAAACAACCAATTTTAAGCAGGAAGGGAACTTAAAGCTTATCTAACACAGTATTTCTCCATCCTAGTTTACATTGGAATCACCTGAGGATCCCTGTAGTGAGCCAAATAAATCAGCACCTGGGCAGAGGGAGGGCCCCTCCACCCCCAGGCATCACTACTTGTTAAATCTCACTGGAGTTCTATTTTACAGCTTGAGTTGAAAACCACTGATCTATTCTAAGATCCTGTTTTTTACAGATGAGGAAACTAAGGCTAAAAGAAACAAAAATGGCAAGGCTGAAAATTCAAGCCTCCTGACTTAATTTTTTTATTGTTTTTTTTTATTTTGTATTGTTGTTCAATTACAGTTGTCTGCATCTCCCCACTCCATTGCTCCCCCCCACCCCAACCAAATCCCCCTCCCTCCCTTGTGTCTACCCTCCCCCTTGTTTTTGTCCATATGTTCTTTATAGTAGTTCCTGAAAACCCTTCCCCACCATTATCCCCTTCCTCCTCCCCTCTGGTTACTGTCATATTGTTCTTACTTTCAGTGTCTCTGGTTATATTTTGCTTACTTTTTTCTTTTGTTGATTATATTCCAGTTAAAGGTGAGATCATATGGTATTTGTCTCTCACCTCCTGGTTTATTTCACTTAGCATAATGCTCTCCAGTTCCATCCATGCTGTCGCAAAGGGTAGGAGCTCCTTCTTTATCTCTGCTGTATAAAATACTAAGTATACAATTATTTATTTTTAAATAAAAATTCTCAATTTTGTCATCAGTGTGCTGTAGTACACAAGCTCATAAGTTGGAAGTGTGAAGGTAATATCTCATAATATTTCTGGAATGCAAATTTATTTATTTATTTTGTATTTATTTATTTTGCTTTTTTAAATTGTTGTTCAAGTACACAACAGCATGGATGGAACTAGAGATTAAGCTAAGTGAAATAAGCCAAACAGTGAAAGACAAATACAATATGATCAAGCCTCCTGACTTCAAATCTAGTGATTTTCTATATCCACATTGTTCTCAATCATTGAGGTAATTAGAATCCTCTTGGGTTCATTCATAATTATTTGATAAAGTTCTAGGTTCTACATCACACCTAATGAAACAGAATCTGTCACCCAGTTGAGATATTCCAGTTGAGAACTAAAGTTGAAAACCATTGCACTTTATACAGAGTAATGTTTTTTATCATAAGAAAAGAATATACTGTATTTTGCTATGTATACTGTGTACCTTTTTGCCCAAATTTTGAGGGGGGGGGATAAGAATGCACATTATACATAGGTGGTACCAGTACCTAAAACTTATTGTACATTGTATCTGCTCTTTGGTTTTGTAATTATTTGTTATATAAAATTTCTTGTACCATAATATGTTCAAAAATAAATGCTAAGATGCCCTTATAATACAAAAAAAGGTATCTAAATATAAATTTAAAAAATTTAATTAGATTTCCCGACAAGATGGAGATGTAGGTAAACACATTGTGCCTCCTTGCACAACCAAAAGAAGGACAACAACAAATTTAAAAACAAAAAACATCCAGGAGTGCCAGAATATAGAACTGTATGGAAGTCTGACAACTAAGGAGTTAAAGAAGAAACATATATCTAGACCAGTAGGAGGCGCAGAGATGGGCAGCCAGGTGGAGAGTACTCCGGGGTACTCTCAGCAAGGCATCAGCTGGCGGACTGGGCGGTCCCACATTTGTGTGCAGATAAACCAGAAGGAACAACTGGAAAGCAAGATAGACCATGCAACCCAGGGTTCCAGGCTGAAAAATAAAGATTCAAAACCTCTGACTAAAAAAACCTGTGAGGGTTGAGGCAGAGTGAGAAACTCCCAGCATCACCAGAGAGGTTAATAGAGAGACAAGTGGGTGGGTTTGTGTTCCTGGAACCTACACAAACCCATCCGCCTCAGAATCAGCACCAGAAGGGACCAATTTGCTTGTGGGTAGCTGTGGAAGTGACTGAAAGCCAGCAAAGAGCAGAGCAAGAGGCATTATTCCCTCTCAGACCCCTCCCCCATATACAGCGTCTCAATGCAACAGCGTGGGTTGCCCTACTCTGGTGAGCACTTAAGGCTACACCCCTTACTAGTAACAGGCAATCTGAGAAAAAACAAACAAACAAACAAACAAACAAACAAAAAACCCAAATGAAAGAACAGATCAAAGTTCCAGAAAAAAATACAACTAAGTGATGAAGAGATATACAACCTATCAGAGGCACAATTCAAAACACTGGTAATCAGGATGCTTGCAGAACTGGTTGAGTATAGTTACAATGTAGAGGAAAAAATGAAGGCTATGAAAAGTAAAATAAAGGAAAATGTACAGGGAACCAAGAGTGAAGGGAAGGAAACTGGGATTCAAATCAACAGTTTGGACCACAAGGAAGAAATAAACAGTTAACCAGAACAGAATTAAGAAATAATTCAAATGAATGAGGAGAGGCTTAAGAACCTCCAGGACAGCATTAAATGTTCCAACATCAGTATCATAGGGGTGCCAGAAGGAGAAGAGGAGGAGCAAGAAATGAAAAACTTATTTGAACAAATAATGAAAGAGAACTTCCCCAACCTGGCAAAGGAAATAGACTTCCAGAAGTCCAGGAAGCTCAGAGAGTCCCAAAGAAGGTGGACCCAAGGAGCAACACACCAAAGCACATCATAATTACATTAGCCAAGATTAAAGATAAGGGGAGAATCTTAAGAGCAGCAAGAGAAAAGGAGACAGTTACCTACAAAGGAGTTCCCATGAGACAATCAACTGATTTCTCAAAAGAAACTTTGCGGGCAAGAAGGGTCTGGAAAGACATATTCCAAATCATGAGAGACAAGGACCTACATCCAAGATTGCTCTATCCAGCAAAGCTATCATTTAGAATGGAAGGGCAAATAAACTGCTTCCCAAATAAGGTCAAGTTAGAGGAGTTCATCACCCTGGCCTTATTATAGGAAATGTTAAAGGGACTTATCTAAGAAAAGAAGATAAAAAATATGAACAGTAAAATGACAAACTTATAACTATTAACAACTGAAACTAAAAAGAACAAAAACAAACTAAGCAAACAATAGAACAGGAACAGAATCACAGAAATGGAGATCACATGGAAGGTTATCAGTGGGGAGGGGGAGAAAGAGGAAAAAGGTACGGGGAATAAGTAGCATAAATGGTAGGTAGAAAATAGACAGGGGAGCATTTAGAATAGTATAGGAAATGGAGAAGCCAAAGAACTTACATGTATGACCCATGGACATGAACTAAAGGGTGGGGAATGCAGATGGGAGTGGGTGTGCAGGGCAGAGGGGAATAAATGGGGGAAATGAGACAACTGTAATAGCATAATCAATAAAATATATTTAAAAATATTAAAAATTGAATTACAAAATTAGAATGAAAGATTTTTCCCTGAAAGTTTGGGTCAAAAACATAAGTGCACATTATGCACAGAAATATATGGTAATCAAAAATTCTCTTCTCTATCTTTTACTTTTATTTTTTAAATTTTATTGTTGTTCAAATACAGTTATTTGCATTTCCCCCCACCACTCCACACCCACTCCAGCCATCCCTACCTCCATTCCTTGATCCCAACCCACTTGGTTTTGTCCATGTGTCCTTTCTAGCTGTTCCTGAAAACCTTTCCCCCGTTTCCCCCCATTATCCCCTCCCCTCTGGTTACAGTCATATTGTTCTTAATTTTAATGTCTGTGGTTATATTTTGCTTGCTTGTTTGTTTTATTGATTAGGTTACACTTAATCAATAAATGTGAGGTCATGTGGTATTTGGCCTTCACCACCTGGCTTATTTCACTTAGCATAATGCTCTCCAGCTCCATCCATGCTGTTGCAAAGGGAAGGAGCTCATTCTTTCTTCCTGCTGTGTAGTATTCCATTGTGTAAATGTACCATAGTTTTTTGATCCACTCATTTACTGATGGGCACTTAGGTTCCTTCCAGTACTTGGCTATTGTAAATTGCCAAATTACAAATTGCCTAAAATTACATTTGGCCCTTTGAAGGCAACTGCGAGGCTGATGTGCCCCCTGGTGAAAATGCATTTGACACCCCTGCCATAGGGGACATATCAGTGAAAATATTGCTGCATGGAATATGAGAATTTCCTGCTTATGTTTTCCTCTAGGACTTTTATGGTGTCATACCTTATATTTAAGTCTTTTATTCACCTTGAATTTATTTTCGTTTGTGGTGTAAGTTAGGGATCAAATTTCTTTTCTTTTCTTTTTTCTTTTTTTTGCTTGTAGCTGTCCAGCTCTCCCAACACCATTTGTTAAAGAGCCTATTTTTACTCCACTTTATGCTTCTGCCCCCTTTGTCAAATATTAATTGACCATAGAGACTTGGGTTTATTTCTGGGCTCTCTATTCTGTTCCATTCTCTATGTATCTGTTCTTATACAAGTACCAGGCTGTTTTGATTACAGTGGATTTGTAATATAGTTTGACATCAGGTATTTTGATCCCTCCTACTTTGTTCTTGATCAAAATTGCTTCAGCTACTCCAGGTCATTTATGGTTCCATATAAATTTTTGAAATGTTTGTTCTATTGTGGGAGTCTCCATCCAGCTGAGTCCTACCAGCCATTGTGGATGAAATGAGACTTCCAAGATAAGATCTGCTTGGGGAGAAAAGCCTGGCTAATCTCTCACAGAAGAAGAGCCTTGAGCACCCTTTGCTCTGGGTATTAATTGTGTTCAGCTCACTCAGAGATACATAGCATGCACATAAAGCTCATCAATCAATGTCCAATAAGCTACAGTCATGAAAAACTGACATCATCTACAGATAATAATTGAAGAAACACAGGAATTGTCTCTGATCAGGGTCAGTGAGATATGCTGATGCCAGAATGTTGTTGAGATGTGTATCATGAAATATGGAGTTTCACTCCCTATGCTTTGAGCTCAACTGTGTGGTTTATACCAACAGGGTTATCACTAGGCAGAGCAAGCCTCAAAGGACACAATGTACATTCTTGCTCAGGCCTGATTGTCCCCAGGAGGCATCCATTCCTGTACAAGGCAGCAGCTGCCTCTGGCATTGTTTTCAGGCTGAGTCCGGCAGAGGGAGCAAAACAGTCAAGAGACTAGGAGACTTCTTACAGACAGAATGAGGACTCAGGCTATGACAAAGCCAAGGGGTAAGGGTCTTTCTGCCCCTTCTCTATAGTCCCCTAAGTCCTTCCCTGTTGGCCCTTTTGGTGGCTGTGCCAGGCTTAGGTTGTCCCTCCCTTGATGGATCTTACCCATCATTGACTAACCAGTCATCTTTCAGGGCCAAGCAGGGTGAAGTGAGGGAGGCAGGGGCTGTGCTCCTGCCAGTAGGATAGGTTCTGTCTTCTTAGTCACTTGTGGTCCCAAGGCCTTTTCAGTCAGCCCTAGGCATGGGACCTTTTTGTCCACTAAAAAGGCTACAGACCCTGAAACCAGGCAGGACAGCTGCCAACATTCTATATCTGTGAAATATGTCATTGGTACTTTAATATGGATGGCATTGAATCTATAAATTGCTTTAGGTAGAATGGACATTTTGATGATGTTAATTCTTCCCATTCATGAACATGGTACATGCTTCCATTTGTTTGTGTCTTCCTTAATTTCTTTCTTCAGTGTTGTGTGATTTTCTGAGTACAGGTCTTTAACCTCCTTGGTGAGGTTTATTCCTAGGTACTTTATTTTTCATGTTGCTCTCTGTGTTTCTTGGATTTGTGTAACCTTTTTTCTTATCAAATTAGGGAAGTTTTCCATTATTACTTTTTAAAACAGGTTTTCTATCCCTTGCTCTTCTTGTTCTCCTTCTGGTATCCCTATTATATGGATATTATACATTTCATGTTGTTCTGCAATTCCCTTAACAACTCTTTGTTCTTCTGAGTCTTTTTCCCTTCCTTGCTCTTTCTGGGTGTTTTTTTTTTTTTTTCTACCTTGTCCTCCAGCGTGCTGATTTGATCCTCTGCTACATCTAGCCTGCCTTTGATTCCTTCTATTGTGTTCTTCAGTTCAGAAATTATGTTCTTCATTTCCTCTTGGCCCTTCTTGATAGTTTCTATTTCCTTTTTCATGTGGATATAGTTTGCAATGAGTTTATCGTAGTTTCCCTGTAGTTTTTGGTGTTTCTCTGTGAGTTCATTGAGCTTCCTTATAGCCATTGCTTTGAACTCAATATCTGGTAGTTGACTTGCCTCTATTTCTTTTAGCATTCTTTCTGAGGCTTCCTCCTTTCCTTTCAAATGGGGTTTGTTTCTTTGTCTTCCCATTGTTTCTAAGAATCCTCTTTTAGCCTCTGCTTCTTAAATTGATCTGTTCTGACTCTCTGGGTTCATGGTGTGAAGTTATATGGTAGGACACCTGTGAGATTCAGTGATGCAGTCTCCTTCATCTCCTGAACTTTCTGATTTTGGAATGTCACTTATGTTGGCCTTCTGGATGTATTTAGGTTTTGATTGCTGTTGGGTCTTTCTTTGGTGCGTCCTTCCCTCCAGCTGGTTGACTGAGGGTCATTCCACCCATGTTGTATGCCACTATTCAGGTATGGATAGGTTGTGCCAGAGCTGGTTCTTCTGTCTGTTGGAGGTTATAAGGCTTCTTTCTCACTATCGTTCAGTTGTCTGTTCTGGGTAATTTCTCCACAGTTTAGTTGTTATTCCAGATTAGTCCTGGGAGGAGGTTAGTGTGTCTTCCACTCACTTTCTGCCATCTTCCTTTATTATTTTTGTGGTTTCTTCATGGGTAGTTTGTCTCTTTCAGCAGGTATATTTGTGTTCACAGCTCCAACCTACTCTTGTATGTGATCAGTTGCCGGTGGAAGGCAAAATGGACTGAGACAGCAATAGTGTATTCTATGGGATTTAAAGTACCAACCCATAGAGAATAGATAGGAGATCCTTTGGATAAGTTTATCAATAACTATGATATGTCATGCCACTAGCCACTTTTTAGAAAGTGTGGAAAAAGATAAAACTCTTGTAAGAGATGGGAAAGATTGTGAGTTGAATCTAGAAAACAGATAGCTTGTGGGAGGTCAGATTATAGGATATAATGAAAGGATAAAAAATAGGCACAGTGTGTGGGAGTATAGAGTAAACCACAACAGTGATAAAGTTCTGGAAGATAACGAAATGGGCTAAAATCTGGGAAGGGTGCTTTGTAGTATTTACAATTGAATGGAACAATAATTATTTCCAATAATACTGGAACAACAATCATATGACAGAGACTATATGATCTGAATAACAAGAATAGGAAGTACACAATCTAAAGTAGTGTGCTATTGGAACACAAGTGAAGTGAAAGAAGGAAAATTAAAATACACTATAAAAGAGAGAACAGGGAAAATCAGTCAAATAATGCAATTAAACACACAAAGAAAACTAAATAGAAAGAAGAAAAAGTAAAAAAAAAAATAATGAGTGGGTCAAAAAACTGTGGTACATTTACACAATGGAATTCTACCCTTTGTGACAGCATGGATGGAACTGGAGAACATTATGCTAAGTGAAATAAGCCAGGTGGAGACGGACAAATACCATATGATCTTACCTTTAACTGGGACATAATCAACAAAAGAAAAAGCAAACAAAATATAACCAGAGACATTGAAATTAAGAACAATATAACAATAGCCAGAGGGGAGGGGGAGGGGACAGTGTGGAGAAGGGTTTTCAGGAACTACTATAAAGGACACATGGACAAAACCAAGGGGGAGAGTGGAAGCAAGGGAGCGAGGTAGATTTGCCTGGGGTGGGGGGGAGTGGTGGGGAGAAAGTGCAGACAACTGTAGTTGAACAACAATAAAGTAATTTTAAGAAATCTTAAAAAATAAAAGCTAAAAAATCTCAAATTAAAAAATACTAATAAAATAAAAGAAGTAAAAATAATCAATAATAATAATAATGATACAAATAAACAGTAACATGCAAGTTCTCTGGACTAGCAAAGTGAAATTTGTCTCAGTTTCTCAGTTGTTGGGATTAGCCTTGTAATCCCTCTTTGGATCTGTCTCTGGACCTTTCACAGCTCCAGGTCTTACTGTCTCACTTGCAGCGGGAAAAAAAGAAAAGAAAATAAAAAGAAAAACTATATAAAAGAAAAAAAGTCTCCTGCTCACTTTAAACTGGCCAAGAGAATTCTGCTGGTCTTCCTGGCTGCAACAGGCTGAGGTGGGTTGGATTTCGCTTTTCCCCCTTCCTATGGTTTTGCAAGAATGGGGGTTAGGTCTGCGTCACACTCTTCACAGTTGCCCAGCCTCTAGCCCAGTTCCTCATTTTGCTGCTGGGCCCCCAGTGCCCTTCTGTGCCAGGCCAGTGCCTTCAATCCACCAGTTGTGCCTCCTTGTGGTGCACCAATTAGTGTCAACTCACACACCACCTTCTCACTCTTTGCTGTCCTAGGTACGAGGCGCTCTCAGAGTCCCTTCAGGGTAGTTCAGCTCCCCCACTGAGTTAAGTCTTTCTTGGGACTGCTAACTCCCTGAGCCCTGTTGCTCTCCTCTGAGGGGGGTGCCTCCTCCTTCTTCTTATCGAGCCAGCCTGGCCACTCAGGAGAGAGGGCAGAGTTGCTGTTGTGGTGGTGGGGGCAGGGGTATGGCCACAGTTGTTACATGCATGGTAGGGGCGTGGCTGCTGCAGAGGTGGGGGTGCTGCCTAGGTTGTGGCTGCAGCAGCAGGGCACAGCAGGGTGACAGTGGGGGATGCAACCTGGGTGGCAGGGGGCAGCCATGGTGGGAGAGTTCTCTAAACAGTGGCTAAGAGCCTTTTAATGAACAAAATCCTCCTGTTCAAGCCTGTAGCTCCTAACAAGTGCCCAGCCTCTCATACAGCCCAACTCTCCAAACAGGCAGGAGATTATCCACATCAGGGTTCTTCATGGCCCAACTCTTCTCCCTTCTCCAGGCATCACCCAGCTCCCCAATTTCTCTGGTAATGACCCAGCTGGCGTCCACAGTCTCAGAGGGTGAATATTGCCCCATGCGCATCTGCCACTTCATCTTTGTTACACCCAGCAACTTCAAGCATCCAGGTCCATCCTGGTGCCTCTCTATCCTCCCTGTTTGGCAGGGGAGGGAGCCATTGACCTGGCTCTGTTCCAAGAATCCTGTGACAGGTGTCTTACTGTCCCAAAATGCTCTCCTTATCATCTGATTTTTCAATATCCTCTACAGTTTTTGGTCTCCAATCTTCATATATGCTGGGATACCATTGGCTGTTCACTCTGTTCCTCATAAGATCAGCTAGGTGTTCCACCTGTGCGCAGGGAAAAGTGGGCTCCGCTCCCACCCACCATCTTTCAACTACTCCAACTTTTTAAATCCATCAGTCTTTGTTTTTGTTAGCTTACAGATAGATAAATATAATATTTTAAAAAGTGTACTACAATCTTATTTTGGGAAACATTTTCACCACAGCAATAATTCAGTACTACTACTAGTCTCCTTTCCCTAGTTTTTCTTCATTCTTTTTCTAATCCTAAATTCTGCAAATGTTGAGATGTGGCTATAAGTAAACATTAAAATTAAATAGGAAAAATACAATGCAGGATGATTACAACTAGAATGTCTACATACTACCAAGAACTTGGCAAATAAATCATTTAGTTAAGTCTGGAAAAGTATAATTCAGTGAATGAGTTATTAATAATTTAATTAGTTTTAGGAAAATATCACATTTATTGAAAAATTTTCAATGTGTCAGGCACTATTCTATTAAGCACTTTACATGCACTATCTCTTATCATCTTAGCAATAACAATATAAGGTAAACATTATGGTTATCTCTACTTTACAAAGGAAAAGCTCGAGGCATACAGAGATTGAGTAATTTAGTCAAGGTCACATAGTTAGGAATTGTTTGAGAATTTATTAATTGGAATGATTAACAAAGATATTTGTCTGTCTCCTTATAGCAAGCACTAAATTGACATATAAGCAGTTCTAGAAGTCAAAGATATTAGGGACAAAGAAGACCAACTAAATAGGTACTTGGCTATCTTTAAATCCTATATTTTATATTAATTCAAACTATCAAGACTGCTGGTTTCCTGGTGATTTTCTGAAATTTTAACTTCAAAATTTGACACTAGAGAAAAAAAATGACCTGAATAAACCAATATCATGAAAAAGTTGGCAAGAAATTATTCCAGTAACACCACAGGGGCAGCAGACAGCTGCTGTTCTTTGTGGGTCTTCACAGCAGCAGCTGAAACATTAGTGAGCAAAATGGACGCTTTTGGGCCTGACATCTGCACTGTGTCCATCATTCCTGCTTCCTGTACACAGTCGTATGGTGCACAACTCATAAAATAGACACATTCTGCAGAATAGTTTTATTTGTGTCTTCTATCTTCATAATTTCATCATTGGAAGGCAAAATCCATCCCTCTGAAGAACTGCTGTCTGATTTGCTGGTGTTTCCTGATGGGAAGCATTTCTCAGGAAGAAGCAGCACTCCTTTGTGGGGCAGCTAGGTCTGCCTCTCCTAATTCCAAAGCATCTGTTATCTTAATCCAAAGAAGACTGTCCAGACACCCAACATCCTTCTATCCCTGAAACTGTCCCCAGGAACATCAAAGGGAACAGGGAGGGGATCTGCTGTCCAGGAAGGGGCAGTCAGGCGGGGAACCAGGTAGTGGGGTCCAGAGGGGTCACCCTACATCACCTGCTCACCCCACAGGCCTGAAGACACACCAACAGCATCTGAGCTGCCCCTACTTCCAAAGGCCATAATTCCTGGTCCCCAAGTAAAAAGTGAATGAAATGTCAAAGACATAAGATCACTGAAGTCATCACAGCCCCAGGATGGGAGTCTCCTGACTCCACTGGAAGCAACACCAGCCAAGTGAACAGGAGATGAGGTGTCAAGAGTATAGTGGGTCAACTGGCCAACAGAAGTCAAAGAGCTGGCCTGTGGAGGACACAGGGGACAGGAGGGAAATCCTAGTGTGAACCTGGTCTGCAAATTCTCTCCCTCTATGAGACAACTCACAAAGCAGCAACCACATTTCTGTATCAAAAATTGAGATGCAGGTTTTGACCAAAAGGAAGGTTTTTTAAAACATTTTATTTATTGGGGATGTCCGAAGGTTTAAGAAAGCATATGTACTTATGTTAATGAATCCATTTCATTATAAAAATAAAACAATTTATGAAATCAGAAAAGAGCCCTTCACTCCTGAACTCATTCAACACGTGTGTGCTGTCCACTCCTCTGTGGCCCTAGCTGGACCTGGGTCCCAGGATCAAGACCCTCACAGGTTACCTTTCAAGTGCAGAAATGGGCTGGGAGACAGGTGAACAAGAATAACATTTTATTTCAGCAGATACTAACAGCCATGAAGAAAACAGGCTTAGGTGATATGACTAGGGTATAATAACGACTATACTGGTTTTCTATTCCTGCCAATAACAAATGATATTAAATCAAATGGCCTACACCACAAAGTGTGTGATCACATGTGTTATGGAACAGAAACCTGAGGTGTATTCATTGGGCTGTGCTCTCCCCCTACTTATGGGGTGCTGGCAAAATCTACTTCTTATGAAATAGTTTTCTTCTATGTCCCTGCCCTGGCTTTCCACTCCCAGCTTCTAGGGGCCACCTGCATACCTTGGCCCATGGTCCCTCCCTCCAACCTCAAAGCCAGCAATGCAGGTTGAGTCCTTCCCATGGCATCTCTGACCCAGCCTCCTGCTCCTTTCCCACTTTCAAGAATATCTGGTTACCTCAGCCCATGTGGCTGACCCCAAATGGTTGCCATTTTACCTCTGTGACCTGTGATACATCTCTGACCTGTCTTACCTCTGTAATCTGTCTTATATCTCTGACCTGTTGCCACATGATACCCCACAGGACTGGGTTGGGGCCTGTTTAAAGGTGACTCCCTAGCAAGCTCAGGGAAGGGCTCCACAAGATCTTGCCATATTTAAACTCAGACTCTGCTGTTGAGATGGAGATCACCACATGGAGTCCTGGAAAAGCCACTCCCAAAGGAACAGCAAATATCCCCAGGGCAGAGAGAGCCAGGCTGGCTGAGGTGCAGGAAAGGGAGGGCTGGTGGGCATATAAAAGGCCCTTGGGTGGGTTGCAAATGCTATAGAACCATTGAGGCTTTTAAGAATGAGATGACGTGATGTGATTTATGTTTTTAAAAGATCATTCTGTGATTTGACATTGGAAGTGATATTTGAGATTTATCTTGAGAGTACAGGATGTAGACAGATGAAGAGGGTGAGAAATGTACTCCAGGTAGAAAGAGGATGCTCATGTCCTACAGGCAGGAGAGATGAAGACCTAAGACTAGAGCATGCACCCATCAGAGGGCTGTGAGTGAGGGGACAGGGCAGGAAATCAGAGGGCATAGGGTAGAGGGGAAAGGGGACCATCAAAGGAGAGGGCAGAGCAAGGGGGACAGGGAACCCCCCATGGAGGGGTAGGGCAGGGCAGAGGACTGTCTATGGAATGGATAAGGCCTAGAAAAAAAGAACCCTACATGGGAGGCAGGGCAGATAAACAGTGGACTCTTCATGGAGGGGTCAGGGCAGGAAAGACAAGGAAACTCCATGGACAGGACAGGGTAGAGGGGAAACAAAACCATCCATGGCAGGGTCAGAGTAGGAGGCACAGGTCATTCTGCTTGGAGGGGACAGAACAGGAAAAACAAGACTCTCCATGGCAGGGTCCCCTGTGCACTCTGCTGTTCCTCCTCCCAGGGTCCCTTGTTTCCTAATACATGGAAACAAACACAAAGAGACAGCTAAAATGAGGGGAAAAACAAACAAAAAAACCCTAGCCCCAAATAAAAGAACAGAAAAAATCTCCAGGAAAAAACCCCCACAAAAAACACTAAACAAAATGGAGGAAAAGAATCTACCTGAAAAAGAGATTAAAACAATGATTATAATGTTGCTCAAAGAACTTAGGGGAAGAATAGATGAACCTAAAGTGAGAAATTAAAGAGATAGTATAAAAAAGGAAACAGAAATCATTAAAAAGAAGCAGACAAAAATAAAGAATAAAATATCTGAAATGAAGAACCCACTAGAAGGAATAAACACTCTATTGGAGAAAGCAGAGGACTGAATCAGTGGTTTCGAAAACAGGGTAGCAGAAAACACCTGATTCGAGCCATGGGAAAAAAAAGACTTTTCAAAAATTAGGTTAGATTAAGGAACCTTTGGGACAACCTGGAGCATAGCAACATCTATATCCTAGGGGTACCTGAAGCACAAGAGAAAAAACAAGGGAATGAGAACCTATTTGAAAAAAAAATCATGACTAAAAACTTCCCTAACATGGTGAATGAAAAAGACATACAAGTCAATAAAGCACAAAGTGTCCCAAACAAGATGAACCCAAAAAGGCCCACACCAAGACACATCATAATTAAAATGGCAGAGGTTAAAGACAGAGAGGACCTGAAAAGCAGCAAGAGAAAGAGTAAGTTACCTACAAAGAAGCTCACAGAAGTCTGCCATCTGATTTCTCAACAGAAACATTTCAGGCAAGAAGAGACTGCCAAGAAATATTCAATGTGATAAAAAGCAAGGAACTACAACTAAGATTATTCTACACAGTAGGGCTATCATTTAAAATTAAAGGAGAAATAAAGAGCTCCCCACACAAGAAAATGCTAAAGGAATTTGTTATCACCAAACCAGTTTTACAGGAACTATTAAATGGTCTTCTACAAGAAGAAGGAGGAGAAAAAAACAGAGGAACTTAGTTAAAAAAAGAAAACAGTGCCTTGACTTGTGTGGCCCAGTGGATTGAGTACTGGCCTGTGAACCAAATGATCACTGAATGGATTCCCAGTCAGGGTACATGCTTGGGTTTCAGGCCAGGTCCCCAGTAGGGGGTGCATGAGAGGCAACCACACATTGATGTTTCTCTCCCTCTTTTTCTCCCTCCCTTCCCCTCTGTCTAAAAATAAATAAATAACGGTTTTTTAAAAAGAATAAAATGGCAATAAATACATATCTATCAATAATCACTTTAAATGTAAATGGCTTAAATGCTCCAATAAAAGAAAAAACATGAGGTAGCTAAATTGATAGAAAAAAACCCCATATATATGCTGTCTACAAGAGATCCACCTCAGAATGAAAGATACATACTAACTAAAAGAAATAGAGAAAGATGTTTCATGCAAATGGAAATTTAAAAATAACTGCAGTAGCGATAGTTATATCTGACAAAAATACACATTAAAACTGAGGCTATAGTAAAAGACAAAGAAGGACACAACATAATGGCAAAGGGAACAATCCAACAAGAGGACATAACCCTTGTAAACATTTATGCACCCAACACAGGAGCACCTAAATATACAAAGAAAACTTGATGGATATACAGGGAGAGATGGACAGTAATACAGTCATGGGAGTGGACTTTACCACCCCATTGACATAAATGGATAGATCTTCCAAACAGAAAAACAACAAGAAAACAGTGGTCTTAAATAAATAAAATTAGATCAAATGGATTTAGTTGATATCTTCAAGGTATTTCATCCTGATGCAGCAGAATATATATTCCTTTCAATTGCATATGGAACATTTTCTAGGAAAGACCACATGTTAGGACACAAAGAAAGTATCAATAAATTTATAAAGGTTGAAATCATATTAAATATCTTCTCTGACCATAATGGTATGAAACTAGAAATCAGTAACAAGGAAAAAACTGACAAGCACATAAAGATATGGAGGCTAAATAACATGTTACTAAATAATGAATGGGGTGAAAATGAGATCAAGGAGGAAATAAAAAATACACCTTGAAACAAATAAAAATGAGAACACAATAATCCAAAATAGGATTGTGTCAATGAAACACAGGAAAAGCAGTCCTAAAAGGAAAATTTATAGAATTACAGGCCTACCTACCTCAAGAAACATGAAAAATCTCAAATAAACAATCTAATTTTTCACTTAAAGGAACTGAAAAAAGAACAACAAAGTTCAAAGTCAGTAGAAAAAGGAAATAATAAATATCAGATAATAAATACACAAAATAGAGCCTAAAAAAATACAAAAGATCCATGAAACCAAGAGGTGATTCTTAGAAAAGATAAGTAAGATTGACAAAACTTTATCCAGATTCATCAAGAAAAAGGAGAAAAAAACTGATATAAATAAAATCCAAAATAAAAGAAGTAACAACTAACTGTCTTCACAGAAATACAAAAGATTGTAAGAAAACATTACAAACAACTATATGCCCATAAATTGGACAATCTGGACAAAATGGATAAATTCTTAGACACATACAATCTTCCAAAACTTAAGAAGCAGAAATTCTGAATACACAAATTACAATTAATGAAATTGAAGTACTTCCCAGATGAAATTTACCAAACACTGAAAGAACTAATAGCTCTGCTTTTCAAATTATTCTAAAGAAATCAAGGGGAGGGAAGACTGTTAACTTGTTTTACAAGGCCAGCATTATTCTAATTCCAAAACCAAATAAAGATACTACAAAGAAAGAAAATTATAAGCCATTTTCCCTGATAAATATAGATGCTAAAATCCTCAACAAAATATTAGCAAACTGGATCCAAAAATACATTAAAAAGATCATACACCACAATCAAGTGGGATTTATTCTGAGAAGCAAGGTTAGTACAATATTTACAAATCAATAAATGTGATATACCACATAAACATAATGAAGGATTAAAAACCACATCATCCTATCAAAAGATGCAGAACAAGCATTTGATAAAATCCAGTACATATTTATGGTGAAAGCTCTCAGCAAAGTAGGAATATAGGGAACATATCTCAATGTAATAAAGGCCATATATGACAAACACACAGCTAACATCATACTCAATGAGCTAAAAGCATTTACCTTAAGACCAAGAACAAGACAGGGATATCCACCTTCACCAGTTATTCAACATAGTGCTGAAAGTTCTAGCCACAGCAATTAGACAAGAACAAGAAATAAAACATACAAATTAAGGAAGAATAAAAACTGTCATACTTCACAGATGACATGATGCTCTATACAGAGAACCCTAAATATTCTACCAAAATGCTACTAGAACGGATAAATGATTTCCGTAAAGTAGCAGGATACAAAATAAATATCAAGAATCAGTTTCATTTCTATACATCAATAATGAAGTATCTAAAGGGAGACTATGAGAACAATCCCATTTACAATTGTATCAAATAAATCCTAGGAATAAATTTAACCAAGGATGTAAAACAAACAAACAACCTTCTCAGCTTTTCGGCTAGGTCCTATCAACTCTCAGTCACAGTGCTCATTAGTGATGCTACTCAAGGATGCACAATGATCAGAGAAAAGATGGCACTATCAGCATGAGCCTGTGCCTTCTAATTATTTGTAGGTCACTACTGCAGAAACAATACTTATGCTCTGTTAAAGGTAAGGATGATTAATAATTTTTCTCTGTGTACTTGGCAGAATGGTGTTCCAAATTAGGGTGATAATAATACCTTGTCTTTATAGGCCCTTTCCTTCCAGCAATAGCTTTAATTTATCTTTCAGCACTACTGTGAAAAGGGAAAAGTAATGTTGTGAGGGTTAAAGAAGATGAGAGAGAGAAAATGACTCATCAAACGTTTGACACTTACTCAGCGGTCAAGCCAAGGAGATTCTAATTACTCATCAAAGGCTATGTCCATAGAGTATTTACATCAAGCTGTTATAGCATATTTTTCAGTGTATAAACCTAGTGAAATCTACTTGGTTCTTGTGTCCCAGCAAGTGGGCCAGGGAGCCACCATGGCTCATCCACTCTACATAGTGACAAAGAGACCCTGAACTTCCTCTCCTACATGTGGCTCCAC
This sequence comes from Anoura caudifer, assembly GCA_004027475.1. Taxonomy (NCBI): domain Eukaryota; kingdom Metazoa; phylum Chordata; class Mammalia; order Chiroptera; family Phyllostomidae; genus Anoura; species Anoura caudifer. The sequence continues at coordinate 119,669 of PVKU01000759.1, read as the reverse complement.
CAAGTCACCTTGGAGGACTACTGACCCACTACATTCATCTGGCAATGAGCACAGACTAATGGCTTGGAGGACAAATGCTGGTATCAGGGAGGCCCAGGAAGAATCACTCATGCCTTGTCCTGCCTTTAGCCAGACCTGAACCACACAACGAGAGAGGCTGAGAAATGCAAAACACCAGACCAGAGGCACCTGTGTGACCAGAGGCACCCGTGTGACCACAGGAGGGGGCTTTGTGGAAGACCTGGAGCTCATACCCGTGAACCTAGGTGAGACAAAAAACAAAACAAAACAAAACAAACAAAAAAACAACCCAGAACTGAGGGAAAATCAGAGTTGGACCCAAAGTGGGGGCATCCCAACAGCTGAGACAGTGGAAGCTGTAAACACCAGGTTACCCGAAGGAGCCTGCACCACTGAATCTCACAGGTATTCTACCACAGAAGTTCACACCATAAACCCAGGGAGCCAGAACAGATCAATTTAAGAAGCTGAGGTTAACAAGAAGAGTCTCACAAAAAATGGGAAGACAAAGAAACAATCTCCACATGAAAGGAAAGGAGGCAGCCCCAGAAAGAATGCTAAACAAAACAAAGGCAACTCAATTATCAGATATTGAGTTCAAAGCAATGGTTGTCAGGAAGCTCCATGAGCTCTCAAAGAGCTACCAGAAACTACAGGGAAGCTACAATGAACTCACTGCAACCTGTATCAACATGAAAAAGGAAATAGAAACTATCAAGAAGGGCCAAGAGGAAATGAAGAATACAATTTCTGAACTGAAGAACACAGTAGAAGGAATGAAAATCAGAACTGATGAAGCAGAAGATCGGATCAGCGAGCTGCAAGACAAAGTAGAAAAAAACACCCAGAAAGAGCAAGAAAAGGAAAAGAGGCTCAGAAAGAATGAAGAGGGATTAAGAGAAATGCAAGACAATATGAAATGTAATAATATCTGTATAATAGGGATTCCAAAAGGAGAAGAAGAAGAGCAAGGGATAGAAAACCTATTTGAAAAACTAATGATGGAAAACTTCCCTAATTTGATGAGAGAAAAAGTCACACAAATCCAGGAAACACAGAGTCCGAATAAAGAGGAACCCAAAGAGGCCCACTTCAAGACACATCATAATTAAAATGGCAAAATTCCAAGACAAAGAGAGAATCTTAAAGGCAGCAAGGGAGAAAAAGGAAGTAACATACAAGGGAGCCCCAATAAGGTTAGCAGCTGACTTCTCAATGGAAATGCTCCAAGCCAGAAGAGAATGGCAAGAAATATTCCAAGTAATGAGAACCAAAGGCCTGCAACCAAGACTACTTTACCCAGCAAGGCTTTCAATCAAGATAGAAGGTCAAATGAGGAGCTTCCCAGGCAAAAGAAGTCTAAAAGAATACACCCCTACCAATCCAGCTCTGCAAGACATGCTAAAGGGACTGCTTTAAGGAAAGGAAGGAAAAAGAAAGAGAGAGAGGAACATAGATATGAAAATGGCAATGAATCAGTACCTATCAGTAATGACCTTAAATGTAAATGGATTAAACGCTCCAATCAAAAGACATAGAATAGCTGAATGGATAAGAAAGCATGATCCACACATATGTGGCCTACAAGAGACCCACCTCAGGACAAAAGACCTACACAGACTCAAAGTGAAGCGCTGGAAACAAAATTTCCAAGCAAATGGACAGGAAAGAAAAGCCGGGGTAGCAATACTCATATCAGACAAAATAGACTTGATAAGAAGGGCCATAAAGAGAGACCCAGAAAGTCACTTCATAATACCCAAGGGAAGAATCCACCAAGAAGACATGAACATCATAAATATATATGCACCCAACATAGGAGCACCTAAATACATAAAGAAAATCTTAGAGGACTTCATGAAAGATATTGACAGCAACACAATTATAGTAGGGGATTTTAACACCCCACTGTCAAAAATGGACAGATCTTCCAAACAAAATATCAACAAAGATATTGTGGCATTGAACAAAACTCTAGATGAAATGGACTTAACTGATATATATAGAGACCTTCATCCCAAAGAAACTAAATACTCACAGTCTTTTCAAATGCACATGGAACATTTTCAAAGACAGACCACATGATAGGACACAAAACAAGCCTCAACAAATTCAGGAAAAGTGAAATCATACCAAGCATTTTCTCCGACCATAAGGGACTGAAACTAGAAACCAACCCCAAGGGGAAAAACTCAAAACAGTCAAAATCATGGAGATTGAATAGCATGCTGTTAAACAATTAATGGTTCAAGAATGAAATTAGGAAAGAAATAAAAAAGTTTCTGGAAACAAATGAAATGAACTCACAACAACCCAAAACTTATGGGACACAGAGAAGGCAGTCCTCAGAGGGAAGTTCATAGAGATACAGGCCTACCTAAAAAAGATAGAGACATTTCAAACCAACAGCCTAACCCTATGCCTACAAGAACTTGAGGAACAACAACAAAGACCGCCCAGAACAAGTAGAAGGAAGGAAATAACCAAGATCAGAGCAGAATTAAATCACATAGAGACTAAAAGCACAATTCTAAGGATCAATGAATCCAGGAGCTAGTTCTTTGAAAAGATAAACAAAATTGACAAGCCTTTAAGCAAGCTCATTGAGAAAAGAAGAGAGAAGACCCAAATAAACACAATCAGAAATGAAAGAGGAGGGATTACAACTGACACCACAGAAATACAAAGGATTGTAAGAAATTACTATGAAGAATTGTATGCCAAGAAATTTGAAAACCTAGGTGAAATGGACAAGTTTCTAGAAAAATATAATCTTCCAAAACTCACTGAAGAAGAAGCAGAAAACCTGAACAGACCAAAAACAGCAGATGAAATTGAAGCAGTAATCAAAAAACTCCTGGGCAAATGCCCTGGACCAGATGGTTTCACAGGAGAATTCTACAAAGTATTGAAGGAAGAGCTGACCCCTATCCTTCACAGACTATTCCAAAAAATCCAAAAGGAATGAAAACTCCCAAACTCTTTTTATGAAGCCAGCATCATCCTAATCCCCAAACCAGATAAAGACACAACAAAGAAAAAAAACTTCTGGCCAATATTACTGATGAACATAGATGCTAAAATCCTCAACAAAATATTGACAAACTGCATCTAATAATACATTAAAAAGATCATACACCATGACCAAGTGGAATTCATTCCAGGGATGCAAGGATGGTTCAACATTCACAAATCAGTAAATGTAATATATCACATAAACAAAAAGAAAGACAAAAATCACATGATCATGTGAATAGATGCGGAAAAAGCATTTGATAAGATACAGAACCCATTTATAATAAAAACACTCAGCAAGGTGGGAATAGAGGGAACATTCCTCAACTTAATAAAGGCCATATATGAGAGGCCTACAGCCAACATCATAATGGGCAAAAACTAAGATCTTTTTCACTGAGATCAGGAACAGGACAAGGTTGTCCACTTTCACCACTTCTATTCAATATAGTATTGGAAGTCTTAGCCACTGTGATTAAGAAGAAAATGAAATAAAAAGCATCCAAATTGGAAAGGAGAAAACAAAACTATCATTGCAGATGACATGATAGTGTATATAGAAAATCCTATAGACTCGGCCAAAGAGCTGCTCGACCTAATAAATGAATTTGGCCAAGCAGCTGGATACAAAGTCAATATCCAGAAATCAAAGGCATTTTTGTATACCAACAATAAAACAGCAGAAGCAGAAATCAAGAAAAAATCCCATTCAATATAGCAAAAAGAAAAATAAAATACATGGGAATAAACCTAACCAAGGAGGTAAAAGACCTATATGCAGAAAACTACATAACGCTGAAGAAAGAAATCAAAGAAGACACAAAGAAATGGAAACATATACCATGTTCATGGATTGGAAGAATCAACATTATCACAATGTCCATTCTACCCAAAGCAATTTATGGATTCAATGCAATACCTATTAATGTACCAATGACATATTTCACAGACATAGAACAAACACTTCAAAAATTTATATGGAACCATAAATGACCCCAAATAGCTGCAGCAATTTTGAGAAAGAAGAGCAAAGTAGGAGGGATCACAATACCTGATACCAAACTGTATTACAAGGCCACTGTAATCAAAACAGCCTGGTACTGGCATAAAAACAGGCACATGGACCAGTGGAACAGAATAGAGAGCCCAGAAATAAACCCAAGTCTCTATGGTCAATTAATATTTGACAAAGGGGGCAGCAACATAAAATGGAGTAAAAATAGCCTCTTTAGTAAGTGGTGTTGGGAGAACTGGACAGCCACGTGCAAAAAAGATGAAACTAGACCACCAACTTACACCATACACAAAAATAAACTAAAGATGAATGTAGGGCTTAAATATAAGTTCCGACACCATAAAAGTCCTAGAGGAGAACATAGGCAGGAAAATCTCAGATATTTCACGCAGCAACGTTTTTACTGATAGGTCCGCTAAAGGAATGGACATAAAGGAAAGAATAAACAAATGGGATCTCATGAAAATAAAAAGCTTCTGCATGGCTAAAGAAAACAGTATTAAAACAAAAGGAGAACCAACTGTATAGGAAAACATATTTGCCAATGATACTTCAGACAAGGGTTTAATCTCCAAAATATATAAAGAACTCACATGACTCCATTCTAAGAAGACAAGCAACCCAATTAAAAAATGGGCAAAGGACTTCAACAGACACTTCTCCAAGGAGGACATACAGAGGATCCAGAGACACATGAAAAGATGCTCAGTATCACTAGCTATCAGAGAGATGCAAATTAAAACCACAATGAGATACCACTTCACACCAGTCAGAATGGCCATCATGAACAAAGCAACAAACAACAAGTATTGGAGAGGTTGTGGAGAACAGGGGACCCTAGTGCACTGTTGGTGGGATTGCAGACTGGTACAACCACTATGGAAAACAGTATAGAATTTTCTCAGAAAACTAAAAATGGATCTACCTTTTGACCCAGCAATTCCACTGCTAGGATTATATCCTAAGAACCCTGAAACACCAGTCCAAAAGAACCTATGCACCCCTACGTTCATAGCAGCACAATTTACCACAGCCAAGTGCTGGAAACAACCTAGGTGCCCATCAGTAAATGAATGGATCAAAAAACTATGGTACATTTACACAATGGAATTCTATGTAGCAGAAAGAAGAAGGAGTTCCTTCCCTGTACAACAGGATGGATGGAGCTGGAGAGCATTATGCTAAGTGAAATAAGCCAGGCGGTGAGTGACAAATGCCATATGATCTCACCTTTAACAGAAATCTAATCAACAAAAGAAAAAAGCATGCAAAATATAACCAGAGACGTTGAAATGAACAACAATCTGACAGTAACCAGAGGGGAGGTGGGAGGGGATAATGAGGGGACGGATTTTCAGGAAGTATAAAAGACATATGGACAAAACCCGGGGGGATGGAAGCATGGGAGGGAGGTGGGTTTGTTTGGCATTGGGGGAGTAGTGGGGAGTAAATTGTTGTGACTGTAATTGAACAATAAAATAATGAAAAATAAATAAATAAGTAAATAAACAAATAAATAAATGTTGTAGTGCAGGTGAATGTTAAGAGATATTTATTTGGACTTCTTATAAATTAGTTTATTTTCTCTAAGGGCATATTTGATCCAAAGTTACTCATTACTTAGTTGGTCCCTGAAAAAAAGTGACTTGCCTTTAATAGCATATTTAATTAATGTAAAGTGTCTTTAAGTAACTTTTAGTATTTTCTCATATCTGCTTTTATAATTTTAACAAATGAATAAAACAATTGAACATATATATAGGGTATTCTGTCCTTAGTGGCATCAGAAAACTTCAGTATTATGAAGTTATGACTTTTCTATCTCTCAATTATATTTGTCTATAGTCTTAAATTTTGTTTTAGAACAATACTTAATGTTTGACTTAAGTATTCCAAATAGTAGTAAATTCTCTAGTAAATAGAAAATTATTATTACATTGCTACAGAATAAGGTCATTAAGTAAATAATTTGCATTTAAATATAAATGTGTATTTTCAGTACAAAATATATCTTACATATTCTAGAAAATGTATCTTATAACTTCTACACTATATGGTTTTTAGAAGTAAATTCTATTCCTAATCTCCACACTAATTAGTTGTGGGAAATCATTACGGTGCTTCAGTTCTCTAATTAGGGTGATCATCAAATGATCTCCTCTGCTCTTACCAACGCAGCACAGTATGCTCTTATAGTCATATGTGCTCATGTAATTGAGAAATCAAACGTAACAACCTACAACCAAATATGACTATCAATGCTGTGCTAGCAATGGCATAGCATTGCTATTAATGACTATTAATGGCAATGCTTTATCAGTCATACACAAAATCTACTTCAAATGGCCCATTTTTTTCTGTTTATATGTATGTTAGTGTGAAAGTAAAGCAAAGGATATGAGTTGAACAAGTACTCTTTTTATTCAAGATTGTAGAAATAGCATGATAGCTGTTTTCACTAAATCATCTTCACCTGGATTCAGAAGAATAAAGAAGAACAAACAAGAAAGATTCTTAAAGTTAAGGTTTAAAATTTTAAAGTATCCCAGAATGGTAATTTTGAAAATATGAATAAATTTACTTTTCTTGGTTAACATCTGCTAGGCACTTGGGTTTCTTTTTCCTGGCCCAGAAGGTTAACAAGTGTAACTCTTACTAGAGATAAAGAGTTACATAGTGTGATGCTACTCATTTATGATTGACAGATACAACATTTTTTACCTGACCAAGTAACAGATGCACATAATTTTACTTCTGAAGTAGATAAATCTGAAATCCCAGTGGCAAAAATAATTTTCTTCTGTTGCTGAATTTTCTAAATCCATTTACAGAACTGAGATAGGCAAATCTTCAGAGGGCCCCCTTCATCAACTTGAGCATGAATAGAGTCATAAAATCTGAATTCCAAAATCAAATTCCATAATTATTGAGCACATAATTAGGCATCATGGGGGACATAACAAAAAAGAGGTTCTACTGACAAAGCGTTTATCTAGTGAAAAGGTGTTATAACATGTGAGAAAGAAATAATGTAATGACTAGAACTCTACACGGCAGAAAAAATTAGGTTACCAATCTAAAAATAACAGAAATATAATAATTAAATCCAAACCACCAAAAATTTTATGTATTAAATTTCCATAAAATAAATTTGATATTCATTTTTACAACATTATTCTTCCTAATTTTAAAGATTCCAGTGGACTTCTGGAGAGGACATTATTTCTCCAAACACTAAATAAATCTAATTCCCTAATGGTATATAGCTATTATTTTCTTTTTGAAACTGACTTCTAAATTTTAATATTTGCATCATACCTGCTCATTTACTGTTGCGCGGGGGGTTAGGTGAAAGGAGAGGTGGGAAAAAGGGAAGGGTATACCTGCTTTATGCCTGTCAGTTCCATGCAAAATTCAGAAAGAATTGGATGTTCCTGAGGCTGAATATAAGCATGGAATTCAGATTCAGTCTCTACAGTTGATATGCTCAGCAACACTGCTGGAAATTCAACTGCATAAAAGAACTATCAATTGACACTTAAACATATAATTGTTAAATTAATGCTGAATCAATCATTGTTTCAGTAAAAGCATATTAAAATAACCAAAGCACTATGATGTAATGGTTATAATTAAAGTCATGCCAAAAAAAGGTCAAAATATTAAAGTTTAGTATATCTACTTAAAATATATTTCCACAATTAAATACAAAAACCATATGGAAGTTAAAATTGTCTTTTTGCAAAGGTATTTTTTTCAGTTTCTATGCAATTTGGATTTTGTATATAATTCTAAAACCATTATTACTTATTTTTCTTGAATTTTGGGGGTGACACTGGTTAATAGAATTATATAGGTTTCAGGTGTACAATTCTATAATACATCATCTATATATTATATTGTATGGTCACAACCCCAAGTCAAGTCTCCTTCCATTACCATTTATCTCTCCCATCCCCTCCTTCAACCACCCCGGCAAAAACAATTATTTTATATGATGACACACTTAGGCATTAGGTTTTTGTTCTTTTCTTTTGTTGTTAAGTCAGGGTTTATAGTAAACTACCAACTCATAGACCATTTTGTTTTCTTTAACTGTTGACTCCTTTATATCTATACACTTTGAAGTGACTCATCTAATGCCAGTTTTGGCCATTGGCAGTCCAGACTTACTTATTTCCTGGGTCTGGTGGCGTTTCCCATCATTCTAACATGTCAACTCGAAATCAATGACAAATAAGCAGTCAAATAACTGCTCTACAAAAGATCAGGGTGTCCTTTTGCTGTACCAATGTTAAAGTGCAAGCTACAAAATATTTTTTAAAATAATCTAAATTTGCTTCCTCCCAGATTTTCATTTGCTGGTACAGTTGACTTTCTCCTAATTAATCCAAGCTGCCTAAAAAATGTACAATAACCCCACGAAGAGTTAAAGGAACTTTGAGAATTCTCCCCGTTTATGCCTGAGCTGTGACCTTCACTGAAAAAAACAAAATATAGTGCTGTCTCCCAGGGAGAACTGGCCCTTCTCCCCAGGAGATTAGTACCTTTTGATCTTATCTGTTCCCTTGGGAGAATTGGGCCTTCTCCAAGGGGTATGGTTAATCAGTCAAAATCACACATGGCCCTTGGTGCAGAGCTATGATTGTCTAAAGCATATTTAAGCATAGTCTCCAAAGCCAGACTTTGAAATCCCACCCGAGGGAAGGACTTCGCTCAGAACTGTTCCCAGACGAACCCCGACCACTGCTGCCTCTTGGGATTCTCCAGTGTCTGTGTTCTGGTGTAGGTGATTTCCCGTCTGGTGATGTATGCTCTTGATTCTTGCTTTTCTTTTTGCTCTCGCTTAAACAAGTGCTTAACTATTCACCTTGGGGTCTTTATTGTCTGGGAATCCGAACCTCCAAATTAAGTGTTCACGATCTTAACGGCACACCCCATTTGTTTAAATCAATCACACTCCTATTTGAATAGGCAAACAGATTAACGGTTTAGCTCATTATTAAAGTATTGTGATAGAGCGGAAATTGAACTAGATTTTGAGAGCAAAAGACTTTGGTTCTTGCATTGCCACTCTCTCGATTTTCGCAGTCATTTTACGTACATGGACCCCAAAGTATGTATTTGGATATGTACTTTGGGGTCCATGTACAGTTTTCTGCTCCCTTATTTTACGATAATATTGAGGAACTCAAGAGATTATAGAGGTAAAAGTGCATTCAAAAGCTTATTTTTTTCCCTTTGCATTTTTCAAGCCCTTGCTATTGTGCACAACACAGTTCTGAGGAGATAGGACGAGGTCAGGTCCAGTCTTTAGGAACTTAGAATATCTGGGTAAAGAAACTTGACACCTATGGCAAATTACTTTAGGTTAATAGATGGTAGAGAATCCCAAAAGGCAATACGCTGAGTCCTCACTAAGAGTTGAGTTTACTGAGGTCTTAACTGAGGGTGAAGCAAACTTCTTGGCGGACACCTCTGTTTTGGTTTTGTGTTTAAGGGATGTGACTGGGAGTTGGGGCTAACATTTACTAATTCTTACTACATTGCAGACAATGCTCTGTGACTGACCTCGTTTAATCTTCAACTGTACATGGTAATCGCTTTTGCTACCTATATTTAATGACGAGAAAACGAATTCAGTAATTCGCCAAAGAACACTTGGTTTATGGGTCCAGGATCCTCCCATTCTGAAGCTCAAGCTATTCGCTAATACATTATCCTCCTCTAGAAATGGGAAATGTACACAGCATGTGCAGGAATCAGGGGCAAGGCTACAATGATTCATATTCTGAACTGAACGGCTCACTAGGAAGTGGTGGGGTGAACAGCATTATGGGGGCAGTGGGGACCACTGTCTAATAGTTCCCCGTTCCCCTGAGGCCTAGACTCGGGCTCGATGGCTCGGCCGGAGACGCAGGGCTGCGGAGGATGGAAGCTGCTTCTACAGCCCAGATCCCACTGATGCAAAGTACAGACAGCGACGCCCTGCCCTCTGCCCTTCTCGAACCCCGTCAACTTCTCCCTCACCATTCCAGGTTCTAGTTTCTCTGCGCAGCCCAGCGGCCGGAAGTCCCCCGACTTCCACTTCCGTCCGCTCAACTGCCTCGCGCAGCTGGTTGGCTTCTGTGGTGAGGTTTGGGGCGGAGACAGGGCGGAGGCATTGGTCAACCGTTGGTTGGCTTCTCTAACAGATCCTGGGGCCCCTGATATGAGGCGTGGTTTTCAGCCTGGAATCCGCTCTGTAACGCCTGCTTTCCTTTTTCCCTACCGTCAAAAGCGCGATTGGCAGTTGGGGAACCGTTCGGAGACTTGAGTCCTGAGCGACCGTAAAGCTGTTAGATGTGCGCGCGATCTTCTCCGCCCCGGACTGGGCGACAGTAGCACCGTTTCCGGTGAGCGCGAGTGGGTTGTGAACTGAAACGAGGAGCTGGGGGAGGTTGTGGGTTCTCTGGGGGCGGTGTAGGGAATCGTGGCGCTGGGGATTCTTCAGCCACAGCCTCATGGAGCGGGGGAAGGAGAAAGACAGCAGGCAAACCGAGAAGGGCAGGAAGAGGAGGCCGCCCCCGAGCAAGGTGGTCGGGACCGCCGAGGAGATGAGAGCCAGTTGGGAGCTTGAGGAGAGGCAGCCCGAGGCCAGGGTGAGCGACCGGCACCCGGTTGGGGGTTTGAGCTCCCACACCACAGTGGGGCCTGGGACGCCAGTCAGGCTCTCCACTGGCCTCTCGGGACCTGCTTAACAATCTGTAGAGTGGGATATACTAGCACCTTCCTCAGGGCTTCTGGTGTTGGTGCCCGGCACGTGAGGAAGGTTCCCTCAGCAACTGTTGGGTTGCTCTGTGTTAAGGAACCGGGGTGGGTTCCGAGGGCGCCCTGGTGCCGGCTCCATCCTTTCGTCGGACGACTGTGGTTGGTAATGGGGGACGCCCAGGGTACCGGAGGAACAGCTGTGAAGAAACAGGTTCTACTGTAGAGAGATAAACGACAGATAGGAAAGTCATGTAGTAGGTTAGAAGGGAATTAGTGCTGTGAAAAATTTTTATTAAAATGGGATTCGGGTTTTTTTTTTGCCGATCAAATTGGCAAAACAATTTTAAAAAAGTTAAGGGGGTAAGAAGTACAAGGAAATTGACAGTCTCATCATTTTTATTTTTGAAACAACCTTAAACTTTAAGAAAAGTTGCAAGAACAGTACTAAAAACTTCTCCCAGCCAACATTGAAAGCAGTTGCTGATATAGTGCTCCCCCAGATATTTTAGTGTGTTTTCTACAACCGATCCAAATCATATGGATACATTGAAACCTACCATTTAACCCTCCTACCCTGATGGGGTTTTTCCAGTTGTTCCACTCATGTCCTTCAGCAGAATGGTGTGTTGTGTTGAGTTGTATCTTCTTCAACCCAAACCCTCATTCTTTTCCTTGGCGTCCAAGACCTTACCACTTTGGAAGAATCCTGGAACCGTTATTTTGTAGAATTTCTCTCGACTTAGGTTTGTCTGTTTGCTTATTGACTGGATTCAGGTTATACGTCTTTGGCAGATATTCCTATCACAGAAGTGATACTCTGTTCTCGTGTTCTATCAGGTTGCACGTGATTTTAATTGTACCATTTGGTCATATTAATCTTGATTAGTTGATTAAGATAGTGCATGCTAAATTTCTCTAATTTTTTTTCCCTAATTTTTGTGGGTAAATGCTTTCTCATTAAACTTGCAATGTACTCATTTTTTTTTTCTTAATGTGAACTCTTGGTTACCTATTGTATTCAATGGGTTATAATCCATTCTCATACATATTTTTTATTTTGTTTTGTTTTTCAAGTACAGTTTTCTGCCTTTTACCCCCATCCCAGCCCACTCCCCAGCCCTCCCCACCTCCCTCCCATTTCCACCCCCCCTTGTTATTGTCCATGTATCCTTTGTACTTGTTCCCGTAAACCCTTCCCCTTTTCCCCTGAAATTCCCTTCCCTCTCCCCTCTGGTGACTGTCAGCCTGTTCTCAATTTCAGTGTCTTTGGTTGTATTTTGCTTGTTTGTTTGTTTTGTTGATTAAGTTCCTGTTAAAGGTGAGATCATATGGTATTGGTCTTTCATGGCCTGCCTTATTTTGCTTAGCATCCATTCTCATTTTGATGCTGCAAATATCCCAAATTTGGCCATTGACATGGGATATTTTTTGTCCTTTTTGACATGACCCCTTGATTATGTGATCATTTCCTTACTTCTCTAGCACAGATGTTCCAGGCTCATCTGTGCTTTCCCTGGAACCAGCCATTTCTCCTAGGATACTTGATTCTTTTTAATAGCAAATGACATTTAGAAACTCAAGATCTGGGTGCTAAATGTAGTCATTGCCATTTGTATGTTCATACTCCCAGAAGAGAGCTAGAAAATATACACAAACACACATACAAGTGTTTATAGTTAAAGTTTTATAATATTAAATATTTTATATTTAAATCAATAATTCATATTACCAAATTAGTTTTATTTATAAAAGTTGTTTATGCCCTGGCTGGTGTGGCTCAGTTGGGTGAGGAGTTGTCCTGAAGCTGAAGAATTATGGGTTCAATTTCTAGTCAGGGCACATACCTAGGTTGCACGTACAGTCCTGGGTCCTGTTGCATTTGGAAGGCAACCAATTGATGTTCTCTCTCACATCGATGTTTCAGTCTTATAATCGATGTTTCTTTATCACTCAGGATCCTCTCTCCCCCTTCCTCTCTCTCTAAAAGCAGTGAAAAAATGTCCTCCAGGGAGAATTTTTTAAAAAGCTGTTTATAATTGTCATTATAATATTCAATCAAGTTAATACTTAATGTATAAGTCATATTACATTAAATACGTATCCATACATAGTGAAAAACCATGAATTCATATCAGTATCTCTACTTCCAGTCCAATTCATAGGGTTCATTCTAATTTTCTCCTTTTTTATATTTATAATTTTCTGCTCTAACAGTGAGAAACCTAACTCCCATTATCCTCAATATATTTTATCAGTCCCCCATTGCTGCATCTGCCCCACACCCTCCTCAGTGACTAACTTGGGCTCTGTCACTCTGCACCTTATACCAGGTTATCCTCCTGTGTGAACTAATGTGACAGACCCTTATGCATCTCACATGGACACCTTCACCCTATTTAGGCTCTAAAACCTGTGATACCACTGTTGTTCTCCAGCATTGATTCCCTCTTTACACTCAACACTTTCCAATTGATTTGATGCCAGGACTCACTTCTCTTCACTTCCTGATGCATGGATGACCTCCTCATACTGCTCAGGCTTTGACACCCACGTTGGGCCTCCCACATGTCTATATTAAGTACCTACCCCTAATCCTGGGCCATCTGCCCTCTAGATGTCCTTTTCACCCTTCTCAGGCTCTGACATCCCTTGCTTAGTAACCATCTAAACCTCTACTTCACTCAATTCCACCTTTTTCAATCTCACCTATTTTTGGCTGATAAATATAAATTGGTACCTCCCTTCAGGAGTTAGCAGTATTTGTCAGAATTTCAGATATATTAATGCATGGTTATTTTGACCAGGAATTTATCCTAATAGACCGGTGTACAAGTATACTTGTAATAATGTTGTAATTTTTTAAAAAACTGTCATCAACAGGGATTTTTTCAGAAAATTAAAAGTTTTTAGGTAAATTTAGAGAATGGACTGTTAAAATAAAAAAGTCATGGGAAAAATAGCAATAATAATAGTAATAATAATATCTGATGTTTATTAAGTCCTACAATACGTCAGGCACTAGCCTTAGTACTTGCACTATCTCATTGATCTTACTAATAATCTGATGAGGTAGATTATAATTACTCTACATAGATGAAGAAACTGCATTTTAGGGAGGTTAAGGCACTTGTATCATATAGTAATTAAACTTGAGTTGTGTGAGTCTAGGGTGTGAGCACCTTACCACTATACTCTCCTGCCTCTCTGGTTAAAATGAAAATGGTAATTTTCTCTTACGTTATACAAGTACAGGACAGGTGACTTTTACTTTCATTTATTGTCTGTCTTTTATCTATTTTACCTTTCTTTATTATCTGACTCTTTTTAAAGTAAGCACAATATACTTTAAAAACCATATATAAGTGCAAAGCTATTTTAAGGAGGGGTGGAGCTTCAGTGAACTCCCTGTTTCCCCAGGATAGTGTCTTACTCCTTAGCTTAGACCATATTGATCTGATCTGGCTCCACTTCTCTGTCCTCTCATATTTTTCTACTGTTCTGCAACATGCAGTCTTGGCCCTAGTCAAACCAAACTACACGTTTACATGCAATGTTTCCTTCTACCTGTCTGACTCTACTTTCAAGGCTCAACCCCAGTATTTTCATCTCAGTGAAGCTGTACCCCAAACACTCTAACCCTCAAGGCAGTCAACCTCTTGACTCCTGTACCAGTATAATAGCATTTACCCACATTGTATCGGAATTAACCTGTTTCTGTGTCTTTCCTTCTAGTAGAATAGCCTACTTGAGACCATGAATCCTGTTTTATTCATCCTACTACCCCTAACATGTAACCAAGTATCTATAATTAAGGTTCTGTATCAGTGTTTATTAAAAATTCCATTGATAATGTCATATCACAGGTTGTAGTTTTAGACCTTCCTTTTTGATTGATTAGAATCCTCCATATGTTTGAATATATGCTAAATGCATCAGAAACTAGAATATTTTAATAATTTGCATTGCTTTGTTACTGATCTCAATACTCATAATTTGATATGCCCTGATTTAATCTTTACAGAAACCATGTTTATGTACTGTTTTATTTGCTGAAAACTGTGAAGTAACCCATGACCACCTATGCGAATTGCTGAAGTATGTAGTTCTGGGCAAATCCAGTGTTCCCAAACCTAGGTATGAGATGAACTTAATTGGTGGTGATAGAACTGAGGCTTCTAATCAATGACTAGAGGGCCATATCTTCCTTAACTGACATTATTTGTTTGCTATACACAATTCCCTAAAAAAAAACTTTTTGTGATAGTTGCCAACAATTGTATTTAGGAATTCCTTTATAAAAATTCACATTTTTGACTTCTTCAAAAACTCAAAGATCTGCAACTGCCCATGTTCCCACATGACAACAATTTGTCAAAGCTGAATAGTGGCCTCCCTTTTAGATGGAACATATGTACTTAAGTGTCCCACTTGGCCAGCTTCCCTTGTTTACAGGATCTGTCTGGCTGCTATAGGTATTTTGGTTTGTAACCTCCAGTGGAGACCCAGTTGGACTAACATGATCATAAACAAGTGCTGGCAAGAATGTGGAGAAAAGGGAACCTTTGCACTGTTTATGGGATTGCAGATTGGTGCAAACTGTAGAAAACACTATGGAGTTCCTAAAAAATATTTTAAATATTGATTGAACTTGCATATAATCTGGCAGTCTCACTTTGGGTATTTATCTAAAGGAAATGAAAACAGTAATTTGAAAAGATATCTGCACCTCAACATTATTTACAATAGCCAAGATATGGAAGCAACTGAAGTGTCCAGGAATAGACCAATGATGTAAAAAAATATGTGAATATGTATACAATAGAATTTTATGCAGCCAAAAAAAGGAAGGAAATCTTGCCACTTACAACAACATGGGTGGATCTTGAGGGCATATTATGCTACGTGAAATAAGTCAGACAGAGAAAGACAAATACCATATGATTTCACTTATATGTAGAATCTAAAGAACAAAATGAATGAACAAACAAGACAGACTCATAGATACAGAGAACAAACTGATGGTTGCCAGATGGTAGGGAGGTTTGGGGGGCCAGGTAAAAAGAGTAAAGGGATTAAGAAGTACGAATTGGTAGTTACAAAATTGTCAAGGGAATGTAAAGTATAGCATGGGGAATATAGTCAATATTGTAATAGCTATGTATGGTGCCAGGTAGGTACTAGAATTATTAGGGAGATCACTTTATAAATTACATAAATGTCTAACCACTATGCTTACACCTAAAATGAATATAAAATAACACTGAGAACATAAGGACTTCCAGCCAAGATGGAAGCGTAGGTAGACACACTGTGCCTCCTCAAACAACCAAAACAAGGACAACAACAAATTTAAAAACAAAAAACAACCAGAACTGACAGAAAATTGAACTGTCTGAAAGAAAGTCTGACAACCAAGGAGTTAAACAAGAAACATTATCCAGACTGGTAGGAGGGGCAGAGACGACAGGCAGCCTGGTAGAGAGGACTCTCAGCAAGGCAGTGGCTGGAGGACCCGGGCAGTCAAGGCAGCAGCCGGCAGACTGGGCGGGGCGAGGCGGTGGCTTGCAGACTGGGCAGTCAGTCCCACATTCACGTGTAGATAAACCAGGAGGAACAACTAGGGAGTGAGACAGACCTCACAACCCAGGGTTCCAGTGTGGGGGAATAAAGCCTCAAAGCCTCTGACTGAAAACACCTGTGGGGGTTGAGGTGGCAGCAGGAGAAACGCCGAGTCTCACAGGAGAGTTCATTGGAGAGACCCACAGGGTCCTGGAACGTAAAGAAACCCACCCATCCACCCAGGAATCAGCACCAGAAAGGCCCAATTTGATTGTGGGTAGCCAAGGAAGTGACTGAAAACTGGCAGAGAGCAGAGCAAGTGGCACTGTCCACTCTTGGAATCCTCCCCCCATATACTGTACCACAACACAGCTACATGGGTTGCCCCACCCCGGTGAGTACCTAAGGCTCTGCTCTTTGCTACATAACAGGCGTGCTCAAACAAACAAACAAAAAAATGGCCCAAATGAAAGAACAGTTCAAAGCTCCAGAAAAGATACAACTAAGTGACAAAGAGATAGCCAACCTATCAGATACACAGTTCAAAACACTGGTTATCAGGATGCTCCAGGAACTCACTGGGTACTTCAGCAGCTTAAAAAGACCCAGGCCACAATGAAGGTTGCATTATGTGAAATAAAGAAAAATCTACAGGGAACCAACAGTGATGGGAATGAAATCAGGACTCAAATCAATGGTTTGGAGCAGAAGGAAGAAGGAAACATTCAACAAGAACAGAATGAAGAAACAAGAATTCAAAAAAATAAGGAGAGGCTTAGGAACCTCCAGGACAGCTTTAAACATTCCAACATCTGAATCATAGGGGTGCTAGAAGGAGAGGAGGAAGACCAAGAAATTGAAAACTTATTTAAAAACATAATGAAGGAGACCTTTCCCAATCTGGCAAAGAAAATAGACTTTCAGGAAGTCTAGGAAGCTCAGAGAGTCCCAAAGAAGTTGGACCCAAGGAGGAACACACCAAGGCACATCATAATTACATTAGCCAAGATTAAAGATAAGGAGAGAATCTTAAAAGCAGCAAGAGAAAAGGAGATAGTTACCTACAAAGGAGTTCCCATAAGACTATCAGCTGATCTCTCAAAAGAAACCTTGTAGGCAAGAAGGGGCTGGAAAGAAGTATTCAAAGTCATGGAATGCAAGGGCCTGCACTCAAGATTACTCTATCCAGCAAAGCTATCATTTATAATAGAAGGGCAGATAAAGTGCTTCCCAGATAAGGTCAAGTTAAAGGAGTTCATCATTACCCAGCCCTTATTAATTGAAATATTAAAGGGACTTACCTAAGAAAAAGAAGATCAAAAATATGAACACTACAATGACAACAAACTCACAGCTATTAACAACTAAACCTTAAAAAAAGCAAAAACAAACTAAGCAAACAACTAAAACAGGAACAGAATCACAGAAATGGAGATCACATGGAGCGTTATCAGTATCAGTGGGGGAGTGGGAGCAGAGAGAGGGGGAAAGGTACAGAGAATAAGTAGCATAAATGGTAGGTACAAAATAGACAGGGGAGGTTAAGAATAGTATAGGAAATTGTAGGAGACCATTCTGCCTGGCATGGGCCCAGCTCCCACTCGGAGATGCACTGGACCCATGCCCACGGGTAGGTTCTTCCATAGGGAATCAGGCCTGGTATGAATCAAACCTAGGCTGCTTTGATGCTTGCTTTTGCTAAAACTCCCTCACCTTGAATTGAGGTAGCAGGTGCTTATTGTAACTTCCTAAAATCCATGCTAAACCTTTCTAGGATGAGTGTAACCTGTTTGACCAATTTCCCTTTTTCATTTGCTAATATCCTTCTTCTGTGATGTGATTAGCAGTATCATCTCCTTTGTTGTCTGTAAAAGGTAATCCCCTAAGGTGAACCTGTGCATAGTAAATGAGAATCATCGAGTAATGTAAGAAGAAACCCAATAAAGGCCTGTCATGGCGGAGGCTGTGGGCTTTTGCTCCCCTTGAGAGAAAAGCCATGCTGTCCCTTTTCTTCTACTGTAGTGGGTAGTCCGTGAGAATATCTCATTTCATCCATAATGACTTGCACACTGCGGGCTGGTGTCTGCATCAGGAAATGTAGAAATCAAAGAACTTAATATGTACAACCCATGGACATGAACTAAAGTGGGGGGAATGCTAGTAGGAAGGGTATGCAGGGTGGAGGGAAATAAAGGGGGGAATGGGGCAACTGTAATAGCATAATCAATAAAATATATTAAAAATAACATTGAATGTCAACTGTAATGAAAAACAAAAAATAAAATTATGTGTAATAAAAGTTGCTGTTTTACATGTACTAATGGAGAGATTTTCTTTTTTTTGAATGCTTGAATCAAGGTGCTCCCTTTTTATTTTATTCTAAAATTTTTTATTTATTGATTTTAGAGAGAAAGACAAAAGAGGGACCGAGAGATAGAGAAACACTGATTTGTTGTTCTACCTATTTATTCGTTCATTGGTTGATTCTTATTTGTGCCCTGACTGGCGATTGAACCTGCAACCTTGTCGTGTCAGGACGATGCTCTAACCAACTGAGCTACCTGGCTGGGGCTTGCAATAGAGAGATTTTCAAATACACACAATTGTCTTGTTGAAGGATGGGGTTGGCTACCTCAAAACCCATCTTCTGCATTAACAAATGTTGCTATTGGTCTGTCAGTTTATCTACAACCAGCCTTCCTGCAGCCAGTCATATGATTACCTGCTTAGGAAGAACCACCAAGCAGGTTGGGATCTTGAGGGGATTTGTAAAGTGACATTGGTTCCTATTAAAACATTTGAATTTAAGATTTGAAGCAAATTTTAACAGCATTTTGGATTTGAATACATTGCTCTTCACGTGTTAATTCTACTAGATTTGAATGTAATAAATAATTATTCTCAAAGAGATCTGTATTTGAATCCTGGGCAGTAATAGCAGTTTTCCATTCCCAGGCAGTGAGTGAGTGATGATAAACTCCATTAGCTGTTGCTCACTGCTTTTGTCCACACTTCCTTTTTATATGCCTGTAACTGACTTGACAGTATCACCCTTAGCTATGTTGGTTTGATGTTTTTTCAACAGCTGGTGCCAGCTTTTTCACTAAAACCACCTGAACAACGTTGTGGTTTTTGTACTTCAGGGAATGGTCAGCTACACTTTTACAGGTTCTGTTTAGAGTTTGGATTTCTCTGAAAGATGTTCAGATATGTAAGTTAAGAAAACATTTTGGAGCTTGAGTCAAGTGCTCCCAACCAGAAATTAGTGCACATGTCCCAAACCATGCTCCCTGGTTGCCTGATTGAAAAAGTGATAGAAGTTGTAGAAAGAGAAAAGACTAAGATGCAGATATCTTGTGTTGAAATTCGGTTTGTCTTTGCTTTTCTTTGGTAATCTAGGCAAAACAATTATTCCCAGATTGCAGTCTATAGTTGTTACATTGCTTTTGTCTTGTTTTATTTGGGGTATGGTGTTTTTAAGAATTGTAAATTTATATAAGCTCTGTTTTTCAGCCTCTCGAGACCCCTGAGAAAGTATCTGGAGCTGAATAGCAGCTGTCATCTTTAGAAGAGATATATGTTCTCCCTTCTCCCATAACTTCCACCAGTTTCTTTTGGGCTGTTTCATCCATTTACCCCTGAGTGCATTTGAGTTGGTGAGCCCTAATTTAGTTTTGAGTCTCCATTTTCTTTTGTGCTTTCATTTATTGAATACTATCTGTGTTTTAGGCTGTACATTAATCATGCTGTGTATATATATTTAATTCTCTCAATATTCCTGAGAGATAAATATTTTTACTCCCATTTTATACATAGAGAAACTGAGTGACTTGGCCAAGGTTTGGCAAGTGGCGAAGCTGGAATTTAGGCTCACATGAGCCTAAGGCTGGAGCTTTCAACTGCTTTGCTTTGCTGTATCATCTGTCTCAACCTATCTGGCATGTTTTCTGCTGAAGTAATAGATTTAGGAGTGCTTTAAAAAATATAAGGGACTTTTCTAAGTTCACATTTCTGTTAATGTTTGTCTTACAATGAATAATTGAAGAAGCAAAGAAAATTTCTGGGGTCAGATAAATGTGGCTTCACGTACCTAGTCACTTTTTACACACTAAGGAAATAGTCCTCATTTTACAATGCAAGTGAATACGATCCAGACCTTCTATAGCACTAAGCTGATATGAAAATCCAGGTCTTTGACAGTATTTTAACTGCTTTCAAGCATTTTTGTTTTTTTTTAAAAAAACTTGTTATGTATTTGCAGAAATTCTGCTTGCCTTCTCCATCATCTGATTTTCTAGCTGATACTGGACTGCAAATAAGCAAACAAATGGGGATCTGTCCAGGACAATCAAAGGTATGGCTGTGAGTCTGCTTTGATGATTTACTCATTCTGAAAGATATTAGGGATATGCTTGTAAGAAGGTTTATCAGTCATCTTTATTCTTGCAAGCAACAAAACTCAGTTCTAACTAACTTAAGCAGAAATCAGGAAAATATGGGTAAGTATCCAGGGAGATTAGACAGCAGAAATCTTGGCTAAGATTAATGCCTTAGAAACAATCCGGTTATGTTAGATAGCTAAGGCTTTCCCTGGATACCATTGTCATTGGATTCTTATAAATTACTGTGAATAATTTAAAAACTGTCACTGGGTCTTGGTACCTATAAGTGTACAGAAGACAAGGAGGATCTTGCCTTTGACAGATATAAGGGATACCTGCTGTTACTCACAGTGGGGAATAAGCAGGAGGTTTAGATGCTGGCCTGCTAAAAAGATATAATATCGACAATAGCAGTGTTTTTCAATCAGTGGGTATGTTCTACAAGCAAAATATAGCTAACCTGTTGGGGGGAGGAAAGGAGGTGAGTGATGGAATAGGATAGAGCTTATCAGAGTTCATTACACATAGTAAGTTAAGCATTGTTCAGTGATGCCTTTTTTTGTGTTCTACTCAAGGGACATGGAAAATGAGTCTGAAATAACCAGTGATTCCTTCCCATCTCCAGGACTGTGCTTCACATTATCCTCTGTCTCAAAGGCATCTACGTAATTTCCCACACTTCCATTATTCTTCTCTAGCAGATGCTCAAATCTGACTTGCAGCTGTGTTTGATTGAACCTGAGTTGTATTATAAACATTTTTGAGTACCGAATTTTGCTGTGTATAATGCACTTCTGTGTATAATGCGTGCTCATGTTTTAGTGCTGCCTAGGTATAATGCACCTCCTTAGTACTACTCACGTATAATGTGCATCCTTATTTTTCCCTCAAAAATTTAGGCAACAAAGTTCACATTATACCCTGCAAAATATGGTAAATCACAAAGTAGTCTGATGACATTCAAAGCTCATGTAAAAAATGTTGAGTTGTAAAACAAAAGATATAATCAGGAAAAATAAATTTGATATGACTGAAGAATGCAGATTTTTGGGATACTTGGATGGGGGCAGGGATGGATTAAGACAAGGGAATGGTGAGAGATGAAGCTTGAGAGGTAGGTTAAACCTTTGTTCTGCAGGCTGTAAATGGCATATGAAGGGCTTTAGAGTTTGCTCTATAGGCACTGAGGAGTCAAGGGGTTATGGCTACTTCTCTGCCCTCTCAAAGATTTTGCTTTTTTTTCCCATCCTAAATGTCAAGAGTTCCCAAGGTATATATAGTCTAGCACTCTGATCTTCCTTGAGTTCAGCCTTTCCTTTGGAATCTTCATCTGTTCTTTCCAAGTTTACCTATTACTCTTCAATGGATATTTTTTATCTTTAGACCCAACCTCCCAGATTTGAAACCTGCATTTTCAGTGACCTGCTGTAATGCACACTCTGGCCAGCGGGGTCCATGTGTTGTGGCTGCAACCAACAAATCCACACAGACTACAGAAGTCCTGTGGAGAAAAAGGGACTGAATGGCCACTCTCTGTGAGAGAGGGCCCCGACCCCTGCCTGGACAGGCTTTTATTGCTTTTCTGGGCACATTACATTGAGGATGGTCCTCATTTGCTATATGCACAGGTTCGCTTTAGGTGATTACCTTTTACAGATATCAAAGGAGAGGAAGTTGCTAAATGCTACAAAGAAAAAGAATATTTGCCAAGTGCAAAGGAAAAAGTGGCTGAACTGGTTACACTCCATCCTTGGGAGGTTTAGCATAGATTTTAGGAAGTTACTTTAAAGATATGCAGTAAACATTTGCTGCCTCAATTCAGGGTGAGGGAGTTTTAGCAAAAAGCAAGCCTTAAAGCAGCCTAAGTACTATGCAGGCCTGATTCCCCATGGGAAAAACAATCCGTGGGCTTGGGTCCTGGGTGCTGACTTGCGCCCCACCAGTTTTCCGAGGCAGGGGCGTGGCTACATTTGCCACTGCCATGCGAAACGGTTCCCTATACTGCTGGATGCTGCTACTTGGGTATTCCACTGTCCCTTCTATTATAACATAGCTAAAAACATTTTTCTCATCCCTCAATAACAGGCTTCCATCTTCAAATCCTCTTTTGGTACCATTTTTCTCTAATACACCAGAAATGAATTTAAGAATTACTTTTCTTTTAGCTCCCCATGCCCAATCTGCGTGGCTCATTCCCTTTGCTTCTATGCATCTCTGTTCAGATATCTTATAAGAGAGACCTACCTTGATCATTATAATATGACAGTAATTATTTTGCTGACCCAGGACTCCCTCTCCTTCTTTACCTTCTTTACTTTTCTCCATAGTCTTTATCCTCACTTGTTTTATGTTATTTGTCTATTGTTCATCTTCCCAACTAGAATTAAAGTTCCATGGAAAATTTTGTTGATTTTGTTTACTGGAGATTCTGTAGTGGCTAGGACAATGTCAAGCATGTAAGTACTCGGTATGTATTTGATTGACTGAATTGTTCTAACACTGTACTCTAATAGCTTTTCTGGGTTGTTTCTTTTATACAGTCCTTTTCCTTCCTCCTTCCCACCATCTTTTCCTTCCTCCTTCCCACCATCCTTCTCTCTCTGCTCCATCTCTTACGTACCTGTGAGGTGTAGCTTTCTGAAAATATGATTTGGTTATGCTACTTTCCTTCTCAGGAACTTTCTTCTGCTCCCCGTTTTATATTAAATGATAGACTAAAGTTCAAACTCTTGAGCCAGACATTCACATTGGTCTTCAATTTACTTCTGTCCTCTTCTCTCAGCCTTGTTACCTATGCTGCCCTCCTACACATACCTTTTGTTTTCTCCCCACCTGGTCTAGTCACTGCCATGCCAACTTTGCTTTATACATTTCTATCTTGCCCAGAATGCCTTCTTTGTGCTTGTGAGATTGGCTTTTTTGGTTGCAAGGACCAGATACTCATTCAGGCCACCTTAAGCTGAGACAGATATTATTTGAAGGATGTGTGTGGTCTAGAAAGCCATGAGGATTCTTAAGTGCCTCTACTGAAGAGCTGCTACTCTCTCTCCCTTTCATAGCATTTTCTCTGTTTTCTGTTCTCTTTTAACTGGTCAGCTTTCTGTATATCCTAGTTCAGTTGTGGAAGCAAGCAGTCTGATCAGCTTCGATCAGCGGTGTCTAACTCATTTTCACCGGGGGCCACATCAGCCTCATGGTTGCCCTCAAAGGGCCAAAAGAATTTTAGGACTGTATAGATGTAACTACTCCTTAACTGTTGCGGAGTTGAAATTACCTTCAGCCCTTTGAAGGCAACTGTGAGGTTGATGGGGCCCCTGGTGAAAATGTGTTTGACACCCCTGGCTTAGAATATTACCCTAGTTGCTTTTGAACATGTCTTGATAAAGAATAGGAAGTCATTGGTCAGTTTATGGTGGGTCCCTCCATAAGCTAGGCTGGTGCTTTATCAGGTGGCCAGGGATGGAGTACATTTACCTAGAATGGGTAGTTAGGAGTGGCAGACACTGTAACAGGTCTAATATACCAGTTACCTGAAATTGTGCCTTCAAGTCCCAGCTAATCTTTTATTTTCTTGAATCATCTCTGACCACCCCAACCAATGTATTCTCTTCCTTTTCCTTTTATAGCCCTTGTTATTATAGACTGTTAGAAACTTATTTTTTTCTTTGTGTTCCTATAACTGTATTAGAGTGAAAGCTTCTTAAAAGTTGGGTTTGGGTCTTACATATCTTTTGATTCTTACCATCTTACCCTTTGCAGTATTAAGAGCCATCTCTTCTAAGGTCTCTTAAACACAAATTGAATGAAATACATTCAGTCGTCTTTCTTGTTTCAAGGTCTTTACCTTGTGCCAGTTCAAAAGCCAGCTTCCACCTGCAGAATGACCCCATCATTCAGAAGTATGGCTCTAAAAAGGTGGGCTTGATGCTGTGCATGCTCACTTAAGGAAGAAATGGAAGTGTTTCACTTTCCATTGCAAGGTCGGTTTGCATTTAATCTGATGTTGGTAATAATGTAAGCATGTCTAGCTGTTTGTTTAAAAATATTACTGTTGAAAGATCCAAGTGACTTACTCCATCTTCTGTTCATGGGGAATTTCTTCAAGTGCAGTGTTTCCTAAAGTGTATGATGTGTACCATGGTTGGTAAAGTGATGATTTGAGGTAGTACATGAACTTGACCTTAAATAGTATTGAAATATGTAATAAGAAAGTTACTCCTTTTCTGGTTTTCTTTCATTTCTTCTTAATATATTAAAAAGTCAATATTCTTTAATACTTTTAACCCTGCTGCCACCCCACCCCACCTCCATTTTCTTCAGTGAATAAAGCAGGCCTGGGCTCAGCCTTGGTCAGTTATATAAGAAGAATTTAATAAAAGTGATTTGATCTGATTTGATTTTCTTTATTCCCTTTTAATCACAGCAGTGATGTTAAATTTTCTTTTTTTCTCTATTAAAAAGCAGCTCTATTAAGATATAATTAACCTACCATACAATTCACTCAAACGTGTACAGTTCAAAAAAATAAAGAAACTATGCAGTTAAATAGTTTTTAGTATGTTTTTACAGAGTTTTACAGCCATCACCACAATCAATTTTAGGATACTTTTTTTTAAAGATTTTATTTATTCATTTTTAGAGAAAGGGAAAGAGAAGGAGAAAGAGAGGGAAAGAAACATCAATGTGTGGTTACCTCTCGAGTGCCCCATACTGAGTACCTGGCCTGCAACTCAGGCATGTGCCCTGACTGGGAATCCAACTGATGACCCTTTGGTTCACAGGCTGAGCTCAATCCACTGAGCTATATCAGTCAGGGTAGGATACTTATCACTGCCAGAGACCCCATACTATTGTTTCTCCCATAGTGCCCTTTGCTGTAGTCAACCACTAACCTACTTTCTGTCTATAGATTTACCTGCTGTAGACATTTCATGTAAATGAATCATAGTCTTTTGTGACTGGCTTCTTTCCTTTAGCATAAAGTTTTCAAGGTTCATCCATGTTGTAGTATGTATCAGTATTTCATTTATTTTCATTCTAATTATATTCTTTGTATGAGTATATCACATTTTATTTATTCATCAGGTGATAGACATTTGGGTTGTTTCCACTTTTTGGCTTTTATGAGTAATACTGTTGTGAACATTCATATGCAAATTTTTGTTTGGACATGCTTTTATTTTTCTTGGGTACGAATACCTAGGAATGGAATTGCTGGGTCTTTGGGTAACTCTGTATTTACCTTTTTGAGAAACTACCAGACTATTTTCTAAAGCAGCTACATCATTTTACATTTCCTTCAGCAATGTATGAGGGTTCCAATTTCTGTATATCCTTTTCCAAAACTTGTTATTGTCTTTTTGATTATACCCATCCTAGTGGGTGTGAAGTGGTATCTCATGATTTTGATTTGCATTCCTGTGATGGTTTATCATGTTGAGCACCATTTCCTATGGTTATTGGCCATTTGTGTATCTTTTCAGATTCTGGGTCCATTTTTTAATTGGGTTGTCTTTTTATGATTGGCTTGTTTATATATTCTGAAAATAAATTTCCTTCTAAAATAAATTTATTTAAATGAAAAAGCTGTTTGTAAAATGGGTTATATATCATACGCTTGTATGAGGATTAAATTAGTTAATGTACAAAAGTGTTTAGCATAGTGTCTAGTGCATAGTGCTTTAAAAATGTTAGGGTTTTGTTTTTGTTTTTTTTTTTGTTATTATTGCTACTGATAATATAGATGAGGGATTCAGCAAGCATAATGTTTTCCAGATTTGAGGATGCCTCTCTTTTCTCATCTAGAACATATTTTGATTATTTTATTTTATTGTTTTCTTATTTCTGCATTTTTATTATTTGAAATAATGACAGAAATAACTTAAAAGAGGTGGCTTTCCCTTTTCTTTGGAATATTTTGATTATTTTAATTATAATCAGTTGGAAATTTCAGGACACCAAGACATAGAAACTGGTCAAAGCTTTTCAAATTCTCCTTTTATTTCTAGTATAACAAGATCTAGGTATATGACCTTTACTGTTTCAGCTTATGTCTGATGGTAGGAGTCTTCAATTATCCCAATGCTTTGGGTTCTCTGAGCTAAATATGCCTGGTTATTGATGACAGAGAGGGTACCCTAGGCCTAAAGCTGAACTTCTATAGGTAGTTTTCAGGCTATGATTCCAGAAAAGGGAGGCACATTTCTAGACAGATGTCTGAGAAATCTGAAGGGTAGAGTTGGATGCAGGGGTCCAATGGTGAATATTGCATAAACCTTTTGCTTACAGTGAAATCCTTTCTTCAATCTCTACTGTGGTGGAATGTCATCCTTATTTTTTTCTTGCTTTGTAGGCCAGAAAAATAACACATCCAGTCTTTTACATAGTTTATTCATCCTTCCTTAGTGCCTACTTGGAAAAGGTCTAGTGAATTTGGATTTAGCTACAATTTAGTTAAAATCTCTTTTCTAATAGGAAAAATTGTTACTTGGTAACTGTCAGGAAGTCCAGGCCCTAGTCTTCCCAATAACATTAGTGTATGAATTCTCCCAGAATCTAGAAGTGAGTCCCCAGCAAAAGTGTTATTTCACTTTTTCCAGGATGAATCTAGTGATGTTTACCATCTCTGGTTCTAAAGGCAAATATTTTACTCCTTTTCCTCATAGGTTTTCCTGAGTGTGAAAACTTTGTACCTATCAAATGTAATGGTTCTGTAACAGACAAAAGTCCTCTCTTTGGACTTGACTGTGAAATGGTAAGTACTAGTGTTTCACCTGGAGTATTACAAACTAGGGTCCAATAGATGTTGTCTTGAGTCTAGTGCACCAGTGAACCAGTGCATTCAATTCCAGTATTTTAAATAACTGAAAGTAAACCCTTTTACTCATATTTTAGAAAACTTAGACCTGTGTTCCAGGATGAAAAAGAAATACCATGTAAGTTTTTTCTAGTTGCTATGTTTAATGAAACTTTTGTACATTACTCCTGTCTTTCGAACAAGTGTTTTGTTGTTCCCTTAAAGACTTTACCTCAGTTACCATCAGTTAGGCTTAATTTTGCACATTAAGATCTGAAGTAAGATTTTCCTGCTTAAGCTTTTTGTGTTTTACTTTGTCTAATTAGTAAGTTTCCCTTCAAAGACAGCGTATCCCCTCTCACTTAGGGCTTGAATGATGGTGTCTCAAATTCTTAACAGAGTAAGTAAGCATTACATTTTTGGAGTATGTTATATCATGGCAGTTATCCTGGCCTTCATCCATTAGTTGGCTGTGTCATCTTGGACAAATTCCCTAATCCTCCTCAGCCTCAGCTTTTTGCTCTGTGGAGTGGGGATGATAACTGAGGCTAACTTAAAGGGTTATTAGGAGGTGGTGGATGTAAAATGGCTTAGTACTACATTAGGTGATAGTAGAATATGCTAATAAGAATAACTTATTAGTAGTACTTAACAGAATACTGGAATATAGTACATATTCAATAAGTGTTATAATTACGGTTGATGTTACTATTTCCATTCATCTTCCTTACGCACATCCTTCCTAGAGCATAATGTTCAGCAGCCTGCCTAGCAATAATTTCATTGTACTGTATCCTCAGATAAGCAAAAGGCTGTGCCATTGTCACAGGGACCCTAGTAGATGAGGATAGATGGCAGTCGAAATAGTCTGAATAACGGACTGTGTCACCGTCCCACAGTGCAGCAGCTTGACTATGTCCTGGTCTTTCGGTCCTCACATTTAAGGGGAGAGAACTAACACGCATCTTACTTATTGTTGAAGAAGGTGGCTGTGTTATGGATGAACTCATTAAGCCTGACAAAAAGATTTTGGACTACCTCACCAGGTATTTTTCACCTTGCCTTAGCTTTCCCTAGAGTTGTCAGACTAGAGTGGAATGAGACTTCACAGGAATGGTAGCTTCTGTTTAGTTAGGTATGACCTACTTATATATTGTCAAAGAAAAGGCTAGGGCATCACAACCATAGTTTTAATACTGAAATTACACAATTCCAGTGTTTAATGCTGTTACCCTTCTTGCTCTCTAATCTCCTTCTGTCAACAGACTATTACTTCCTTGTCATAGAATCTCCCAATTGTAATCATTATCTAGCAACTGTCAAACAGCTGGAGCTTTGCTTTCTGCTAAGACCTCATCTGAAAAATTTGTCAATCATTATTGGGCAGTCAAATAATCTTAGAGACTAGAGTACCCTTACCTCAAAAAACAAACAAAACTAAGTTTTCTTATAATAGTTTTGAAGTTCAAAAATTTGCCTTTCTAGAGATTAGCATATAATTTCAGATGTACACACTACAGTGATTGGGCATAGAAAAGCCAGTGAAACATTACTGTTTCTGCCCATTGAAGTTGCAGCTATAGATTCATGCTTACTTAGGTACTGAGAGGCCATTGTAATGATAAAGACAGTTCTAGGTCATGGGCCAGTAGTTTGTTTGGTTGGAATGTTGTCCCAGTGCCCCAGGGTTGCAGGTTCAATCCACTGTCAGGGCAACATACAAGAATCAACAAATGAATGAATACATAAATGGAATAATAAATTGATGTTTCTCTTTCTTTTTCTGCCTTTCTCTCTCTAAAAATGAATCAGCCTTGACCGGTGTGACTCAGTTGGTTGGTTGTCATCCCACAAAGCAAAAGGTCAATGGTTTGATTCCTAATCAGTACACATGCCTGGTGTGCGGGTTTGGTCCCCAGTTGGGGTGCATACGAGAGGCAACCAATTAATATTTTTCTCATACATCAATGTTTCTCTCCCTCTCTTTCTCCCTCCCTTTCCTTCTCTCTAAAAATAAATAAATAGAATCTTTCAAAAATTAATTAAAAAAAGATTGTCCTATTAGAAGACATAATAATTAGTATTCTTAGGGAATAGTCAAAGATGTATGTGTTTGTCACAGCATTGCAAAATTAGAGAATATAAATATCTGAAAAGTAGGTGATTGGTTAAAATATGTTAATATACATAATGAAGTACTCTGTATCCTTTTAAAAGAATGTGCTGAAATAGATTTATTGATATGAAAACATGTTCATGATATATGGCAAATGATAAAATCATGTTACAAAGTAGCATATGCATTAATTAACTTTTTATTCTTGTATGTACCCTGCCCGGGGATTGAACCCACAACCTTGTCTTATTGGAACAATGCTCTTTATTTATTTACTTATCTATCTATCTATTTATTTTAATGATTTTGGGAGAGAGAGAAACAGAGAAACATCAGTTTGTTGTTATGCTTTTTCATGCATTCATTGGTTGATTCTCATACATGCCTTGATGACCATGATCAAATTCTCAACCTTGGCACTTCAGGTAGATGCTCTAACCAACTGAACTACCCAGCCAGGGCCATAAAGTAGCATATGCATTATGATTGCACTTATAATAAGGAAATATATAAATGAATATAATAAAAAATAGGAAAGGATATTTACCAAAATGCAAAAACTGATGATCTCCAGGTGGTAAGATTATGGGTAACTTTTAATTTCCTCTTTGCTTTGGATTTTCAACCTTTCTATGCTGAACATATATTAACTTTTTAAAATATATTTTATTGATCATGCTATTACAGTTTTCCCATTTCTCCCCCATCATTCCCCTCCACCCTGCACACCTTCTCCCACCCACATTTCCCCCTTTAGTTCATGTCCATGTGTCATAAGTTCTTTAGCTTCTACTTTTCCCACACTATTCTTGCCCTCCCCCTCCCTGTCTATTTCCTACCCACCATCTATGCTACTTATTCTCTGTACCTTTTCCCTCTCTTCTCCTCCCACTCCCCTGTTGCTAACCCTCCATGTGATCTCCATTTCTGTGTTTCTGCTCCTGTTCTAGCTGTTGGCTTAGTTTGCTTTTGTTTTAGGTGTGGTTGTTAATAACTGTGAGTTTGCTGTCTTTTACAGTTCCTATTTTTTATCTTCTTTTTCTTAGATAAGTCCCTTTAACATTTCATATAATAAGGGCTTGGTGATGATGAACTCCTTTAACTTGACCTTATCTGAGAAGTGCTTTATCTGCCCTTCCATTCTAAATGCCAGCTTTGCTGGATAGAGCAACCTTGGATGTAGGTGCTTGACTTTCATGACTTGGAATACTTCTTTCCAGCCCCTTCTTGCCTGGAAGGTCTCTTTTGAGAAATCAGCTGACAGTCTGATGGGAACTTTTGTGTAGGTGACTATCCCCTTATCCCTTGCTGCTTCTAGAATTCTCTCCTTCATTTTAACCTTGGGTAATGTAATTATGATGTGCCTTGGTGTGTTCCTCCTTGGGTCCAACTTCTTTGGGACTCTGAACTTCCTGGACTTCCTGGAAGGCTATTTCCTTAGCCAGAATGGGGAAGTTCTCCTTTATTATTTGTTCAGATAAGTTTTCCACTTGTTCCTCTTCCCCTTCTGGTACCCCTATAATTCAGATGTTGGGACGTTTAAAGATATCCTGGAGGTTCCTAAGCCTCTCCTCATATTTTTGAATCCTTGTTTCTTCATTCTTTTCTGTTTGTTTGTTTCTTTCTTCCTTCTGGTCCACTCCATTGATTTGAGTTCCAGTTTTCCTGCCTTCTCTATTGGTTCCCTGTGCATTTTTCTTCATTTCACTTATTGTAGGCTTCATTTGTTCATCTAATTTGCAACCAAAATCAACCAATTCTGTGAGCATCCTGATCACCAGTGCTTTGAACTGTGCATCTGATAGGTTGGCTATCTCTTGGTTGCTTAGATGAGTTGACTATGGGGCTTTGATCTGTTCTCCCATTTGAGCCATTTTTGGTTTTGCTTTTTATTTTTATTTTTTGGTCTGGTCGTGGCTGTTACGTACTGAGGGGTGGAGTCTTAGGTGTTCCCCAGGGCGGGGTAGCCCCATTGCTGGGTTGTGATGCTGTGTGGGGGGCAGGGTCCAAGAGGGAACAATGGCACTTGGTCTGTGCTCTCTCAGATTCCAGTCCCTTCCGCTGCTTTCCCCAAGCAAATTGGGCCCTTCTGGTGCTGATTTCCATGTGGGTGGGCTTGTGTACGTTCTAGGTCCCTTGGGTCTCTCCAAAAATCTCCTGTGAGGCTGGGAGTCTCTCTCGGCACTTCAACCCCCACAAGTGTTTTCAGTCGGTGCTTTTAGACTTTATTTCCTGGCGCTGAGTCCCTGGGTTGCACAGTCTGTCTCACTGCCCATTTTCACCTGGTTTATCTGTGCATGAATGTGTGACCGTGGTCAGCCGCCTTGTGAGCCTCGCTTGGTCTGCTTGTTGCCTCCCTGCGCCCAGTAACTGCCGCCTGTGCGCCTGGGGTGTGCCAACCATTGCCTATGTGTCTGGGACCACTAGCCACTGCTTTTTCCTGACGTGATCCCTCTCTGCTGGACCGTCTACTCCACCCCTCTTACCGGTCTGGGTGAATCGTTGTTGGACTTCCGTACAATTCAGTTTTCTATCTGTTCTGGGTGTTTTTTTGTTCTTAATTTTTGTTGTCCTTAATTTTGGTTGTGAGAGGAGGCACAGTGTATCCAATTACGCCTTCATCTTGGCCAAAAGTCCCAGCATATATTAATTTTTTAAAAAATATTCTTTTGAAATGACTTTTCATAGAGGAAAACTTGTTAACATCTTGACCTGTCCATTTTTGTTTTTTTATTGAAAGTTTCTCAGGAATCATGAAAAACATGCTGAACCCACTAACAGTCAAACTCAAAGATGTCCAGAGATAGTTAAAAGCACTACTTTCTCCTAAAGCTGTGTTAGTGGGCTACTCCTTAGACTTGGATCTCAAAGCATTGAAAGTGAGTCCCACTGATGTATGACTTAGTATTTCTAGTATATATGCCTGTTCCATTTATCTCAAATATGAAGCCTGGGACTCTTCTTTCCTCAGCCCACTTGTTTTTCCTTCAGCACAGGATGCTATTCATTCTATTCTCTTTCCTCCTCAGATCCTCCTCAGAACATCAATATGTTATTGATGCATCATTGCTTTACATCAGAAAGCAGGGCAGAAGACTTACGCTAAAGTTCTTAGCCAAAGCTATTTTGGGGTAGGTTTGCACATTATAATATTGTCCTCTGACAAAATTGCACATAAGTTAGTGTATAGTATGTTATCTAATCCACATTGAAAAATTTGGGGTCTAAGTTCTCCCTCTTAGTTTGTGAACATTATTCTCTTTACTTCTTATGATTCCCGGGATCCTAACTCTGGAAAGGAGTATGACACAGACATGAAAAAATTGTAGGAATATAAGAAGGGTTTTATATGCACAACTGTGGGTTGATGGGTAGATCTGGACACTAAGGGGTATAAAAATTAACTAAAATTTCAAAGCATGACATTTTTACATTGAATATATCCGTTTACTTACAAACATATTCATTATAGTAAATGGCCCCCAAAACTGCAACTATTCTATAGGACTGGTTGACTAAATTATGGTTATCTGTATTATTGTTACTGTTGAAAAGAATGTGCAGAATCTTTATGTGCTAATAGGGAAATCTATGATACTACTGAGAATAAAAATGGAACTCAAAACAAGATCTATAGATGTGTAGACAGTGATATGATGTAGATTAGATTTACTTATATATCTTTTGACATAAATGTATGTATTTTTAAGGTTTTTAAAAAATAACCAAGAAAGAATTTAAGTACATATAGATACTTGTATACAAATAGAAAATTTCTGGAATGCAACTTTGAACAATGCTTACATCTAAGAAATGAGACAAAAGGAGCAAAGAGTGGGTAAGAGATTTTTTATAGGGTAGCCCTTTGTCCAGAAGATGTGCTGTGGACAAAGTCATTCCTGATCATTCTACATCCTCAGTACCTCTCTCAGGTCCTGGCACTTAGGAATAAAGAAATCTTGATTGCTGTGATACAAATCTGATTATCAGAATGCTGAAATTTTACATGTAACCAGAATATTTGAGGTGGTTGAAAGAACCTATCATTAGAAAGTACTCAGGTATGTCAATTTTATGATTTTCAAGGAAGGATACACAGAGTCCAGATAGACGTGGTCATGATGCCACAGAAGATGCCAGAACAACCCTTGAATTGGCCCAGTATTTCCTTTAGTATGGCTCAGAAAAGGTTAGCATCTTTGAAATGTGTTTGCTTTTCTTAAAATTATGGGACTAAAACAGATGGTCACAGACTACCATCTCCCATTGTTACCTTTCTTTACAGAAACGGGAGTGTAATTCAAGCTGAGCCTGTATGCAGGATGAAGACCTGTATCACTAGCATAATATAGTGGTGAAGTATGTAGGCTCTGAAGTCTGTTTTTGAATATAGGCTCTACTATGTCCACCTATGTGATCTAGGTCAGTCTCTCTGAACAAGTTCAGTTTCTAGATCTGTAAAATGGGAACACACTTCTCTGGGACATTGTTAAGGGTAAATGAGATACTATGTATAAAAGCTGTTAGCACAGAGCCTTGAATACTATATTAAGCACCATAATGTGTATGGTCATTGTAGCTGATGCTAATAATTGTAACAAATATAAAAATCTATGTAGATTTTTGCTCTTGAGATGGTTGGGGGAAGCATACCTTTTTTTGGCAGCAGTGCAGTGGGTATAGATTAGAGCAGCACACAAAGGAGACTTTTGAAGAGGACATACTTTCTAGTTGACCTTGTTGTAACTTGTTCTAATATATTAGATTGTCCCAGTGCATGAAAGCTTCTATTATGATTCCATGATGAAGTAAATTGTAGACCATGTAGGATAATAACCAGAAGAGTATTTGTGTCATGGTGATAGAAAGACATTATAAAATATATATTGGGCATGTAAATAACAACAGCCACCATTCACTAAGATCTTACTAAGTATATTGTTTTAAAATGCTTTGTATAAGTGATCTTACCTGTACTGCAGCCTGATGAGTTAACTATTATTATCACCTCAGTTTTATATATGAGCATCCGAGGGTTTTGAAAGATTAGATAACTTATCTAGGGTACCACAGCTTATCAGAAGTGGAGACAGGGTGCAAACCCTGGCTTTGCTCTACATTAGGGGTTAGCAAACTTTCTAACTCCTATAAAGATCAGATAGTAAATATTTTAGGCTTTATATTTAGGTCATACTGTCTCTATCAGAACTAGTCAACATATGTCAATGAATGGACACAGCTGTGTTCCAATAAAACTTTATTTTCCAAAAAGCAGACATTGGGTTGAACTTGATGCAATGGCTGGAATATGACAGCCCCTGCTCTAAACCACATCAGAGATTCTAAAATTTCTGGCCTCAGGACTTACTTGCCCTTAGAGGGCTTTTGTTTATGTGGGTGACATCTATCAATGTTTACCATTTAAAAATTAAATATGAGGAAAAATAGTCTTAATAGTTATTAATTTGTTTAAAATATCAAAAAGTTATGCTAACAAAAAATTTTTGAGAAAAACATTTTCACAAAAATTAGTATGAAAGGTATCATTTCACATATTTTACAAATCTCTTCCATGTATAGCTTAATAGGAAATAAGTGACTTTGTTGTGTTGAATTAATTTGACTTTAGTTAATAACATATCAATAGTAGTTCATTAATTGTCAAATGCATTATATTAATGTAAAGTACTAATCATAGTTGAAAATGGGAAGCCTGCACTGTCTTTTTCTGTTAATCTAATATTCTAAATTAAAAGGTTTGTTATCTCACTCTCAACATTACTTCTCACAAGTCATCTCCCACTGTATGAAAACAGACTAAAGTAGAATAGACTTTATGGTTTTGTAATAACCCAATAAAAAGTCTTTTTTTTGAGATTGCTGCAAAAGTCATTCTTTTATTATTTCTAAACATTGCATGTTTGCAGAGGAGTGAATTTTAAGTGACTAAGGAATGAATGATGAGCCAGAATTGCCATCCCTTTTCACTTAGCACTACTTGACTGATTTCCATCTGCGTGTGGCAACAGCAACAGCTGGTTAGTAACAGATTGCCATTCTGTCTAAGCCATCAGAAACCGCCTGGTAACTAGCCTGGGACTATGGTAATGGCAAAGCCAATGTCTACAGAAGTGGGGATCACCACTTCAGTGGCTTTTTCTTGGAATTTTTAACCTCAGATGCTCTTTAAGAAATTAGATGATCTTTACCACTTTATTTTCTTCAAGATTGCAGAACTAAATCTGGAGGTACTAGCTAGTTGCCAAGAGCTGCAAGCAGCAGACTAGGAGCTGGGAGTACAGCAGGAGCAGTTTAGCAGCCAAGCACCAATATTACCAAAATACTGGTAATATTTTTCATTTCCAAACAGAAGAAAAGAGAAATGGAGTACCTTGGAATATTTTTTTTCTCCTTTGAGCCTGTTGATAAATGTCTACCAATAATGTAACATTCTTCCATAACAAAAATCATGCAGGGGAAAATACCACCTTCTGGTCTTAGCATGACTTGCTTTGTAACAAAGCAAGACATTGAAATACATTGCAATAAGTAGCTTTAGGAGAGATGATGACTAGTAGACATTTGGATTAGAAGACAGAAGTCTATGAAAGTCATTTACAGCACTGATGTATTGTTCAGCTTGAGGGAAAACAACACAGGCTCAGAAGAGGTTTGTCTCCACCATAATACATAAATCAGATCCTTAGAATCCAGGCTGTGCTTTGATACAGAGCTTGGAGTATATTTCTTGTTCATGCTTTTGTTGTTCAAAGGTTTCCCTTATTTTTATTTTTAAAGATTTTATTTATTTATGTTTAGAGAGGGGAAGGAAAGGAGAAAGAGGGAAACATCAGCGTGTGGTTGCCTCTCATGCACCCCCTACTGGGGATCTGGCCTGCAACCCAGGCATGTGCCCTAATTGGGAATCAAACCAGTGATCCTTTGGTTCACAGGCTGGCACTCAATGCACTGAGCCACACCAGTCAGGGCTCCTTACTTTTTAGAAGGGAAAGGGAGAGAAAAAGAGAGGGAAAGAAACATCAATGTGTAAGAGATACATTGATCAGTTGCCTATCGCGCAGCCCAAACTGGGGAGCCTGATCTAAAACCCAGGCATGTGGCCTGACTGGGAATCAAACTGAGGACCTTTGGTTCATAGGCCAGCACTTAATCCACTGAGCCACACCAGCCAGGACATTGTTCATCTTTCTGCCTACATATAGAGCAGGGGTGTCAAACTCATTTTCACTGGGGGCCACATCAGCCTCCTGGTTGCCTTCAAAGGGCTGAATGTAATTTTAGGACTGTATAACTAACTACTCCTTAACTAGGGGCAAGGAGCTCAGTGCTGCAGCTGGGTAGAAACCAGGTGCTGGCCCAGATAAAACAAGGTGGAAGGCTGGATTTGGCCCATGGGCCTTATGTTTGCCACCTGTGATACAAAGCAACATTGTCTAATATAACTTCTACAGTGGTGGAAATGTGCTATACCTGTGCTGTTCAGTAAGTTCTACACATTGTGTCTAGTACTTGTGACTAGTGCAAGTGAAGAACTGACTTTTTATTTCATTTTAATTTAAATACATACATGTTGCTATTAGTATGAGTCTATAGAGAAATAGATTCTGGAGTTTGGGAAAACTTGTTCTTATCTTGACCTGTTTGCAGTGTTCTAGAATGCTTGGAGTCAGTGGGTCAGAAGCTCCTTTTTTTTGACTCAGGAGGAGTGTACTAGTGAACTTTCTTCTGCCAGAAACTGTCAAACTATTAAGTGCCTTTCAAATAAAGAGGTGAGTGACCTGCTGTCTCTTTGAAGATTGCATTGTGAGCAGAGGGGAATGTAGCCCTTTGTAACTCGTGCAAGTGACAAGCTTTTTTTTCATCAGCAACCCTGGCTACTATTAGCAAATCCAGCTTTTTGTCTCATGTCTTGAATGGAGAACTTTTCATCCCAGTTACCCCATAGGAGCAGAACTGTCAGTTGCCAGTATCTGCTTCCAGAGCCTAGCAGGCCTATGGCTTTGGCCTTGCACACCATTTCAAATTTTTGTTGTTTCGGGTTCTTGGAGATGTTTATCATGGTTTTTAACCTGACTTCATCTGTTTTGTTTTCTCTCTTACTTTATCTATCATTGCTATATGTGTAAAGCAGAAGGGATGCATCAAAACATGAACTTATTTTCTCTGGGTTGTGCTGGGTCAGGTGGGGGAGGGGTGTGCAAAACACAAATTTTCTTTGGATGGAGTCTCTTCTTTGATGTTGGTCTGGATGCTGTAGCTTCTCACTTGGTCTCTGGAGTTCTGACAAAGGTATACTGGTCTGTGTATTATTAACTCCATGTCTGTGGGAGAGTGAGGACCTGAAAACTTCCTTGTACACCATCTTGCTGTCACACTTTTTTTTTTAAGTGTTGTTTCTTTTGAGAATCAAGTGGTACTGGGAAGAATTAAGTTTATAATGCCCTTTGGAGGGGTTGGCATTCATCTTATTTGTCTTCTGCAGGATCCTTCATTTCCCCCTTATTTCCTTTTTTCTCTTCACTGCAGTGTCTCCAAGGGGCTATTACCTCTTCTCTATATATGATTCTTCCCAGAAGCACTGTTTCTGAGGCTGCCAAGTCTCTTCCCAGTGTCAAGTTCTGACCTGTGTTCATTACTTGTACTTTTTCTTTCTGGGGGTGATCCTGTGCTTCATCTAAGCTTTCCTTGCTCTTGTTTTATTTTTTCCAAAGTTTCTTAAGCCTTTTCTCTTTGCTCTTTTTGCTCAGAGGCTTGCAACACTGGGATGGTGGTAGTTCTGTTGAATTGAACTTATTTCTTTCCTTAGAGGAAACCGGAAGGTTATAATCCTCTGTTTCTTACTAATGCTAAAGGTCATATGTGATTTTATTTATCCTCTTCTCTGATTATATGGTTTTTCTATGAGGCTGTGTGGTGTCACCATTTTCTTCCAGACCTTGAAGTCAGCCCTATATTGCTTTTTAACATGGGTAAAAAAGATAAACATTGTTTGTATTATTGTGACGAGCCATAGGAGAATACTAGGTTTCTGCCTCATCCAGGCTGTGTTGTCCTCTGAAGGTTGTTGAGCAGGCCAGAGTGGAAATCCCATATCCCTTTAGCATCATCCAGTTTTCTTTTGAACCCTTTTCACCCACCCTCACTGAGGAGATGAACAAAAGGGTGAGTTGAACAAAATGATTCTACTAGATGATTTACATAATGACTTATAATCTCCCCTTAAGGGAAGTAATACATACTTTATGAAGTTTGCTGTATATTTCTCCAGATATTTTGTATGTGTATTTTAACATTTTAGAAAATACACTTTTATAAAAATGGGATTCAGACCATGTATACTGTTTTGCAACTTGATTTTTTTCATTTAACGATATACCTTGTACATCTTTCCATGTCAGTACATAAACTTATTTCCCTTTTTCAATGACTTTATAGTATTCTGTTGTATAATAGACCTATTTCTTTTCATCATTTGTGCTATATAAATGTTTGCTATCCCATATAATCCTGTAGTGATAATAATGCTTGTATATAGGTCCTTGCAAATTTGCCAGGTGTTTATATTGAGAAATTCCTTAAAGTGAAATTATTCCATGTTTTTACTTATGGCTTCTTTAGATTTGACTGAATTCCACATCTACCTTCTCACTGTATTCTGTTGTTTCTTGTAGATGAGGCTCAAGTGGACAGAGATATCAACTGTTTATGCTGGGCCATGTAGCAAAAAATACAATCTTGGGGCTCTGAAGAGGCTGTTTAAGAGCTCTGGCCCAGTCTGGTCAATGACTTTTGTTTTTGAAACCTACTAGGTAATGATACAAGAAAACTCAGATTCTGACCTTCTCAGTTAGTGCTAGAAATTCAGATGCCAGGTGGGGTCATTCAGATAACAAAGGTTAGTGATGTGATCTGATTGTCACCAACTGGAGTGTGAGCCATGCTCTGTCTGAGGGCAGTAGTTCAGTTGACTCACAAGAATATGGACCCAGTAGTGACAAGAGCTTCTGATTTTTTTGAGAATTGAGAAACCTGCCAATTTCCATAGGTTGGCTCCAATTTTCTTAAATATCATGTGAGCCAGACAAAAAATTATGGCTGCTGGTTGAATGTAGCTTATGGACTTCCTGCTTGTGACCTCAGCTTTAAATGGTAAAATGCCCTTTCAAAAAGAGCAGTAATGTCCATGTCTTGGGAAACCTCTGTAGGACTTAGCTACAAAGGTGGCTCATAGCTGGATTAAAATATGGGAAGAACATTATGGCAGGGCTTTTGTTATTGTTACTGTTAGTTCTCCACTCTCTTGAAGTAAGTTTTGTTCATTGGTCTGTTATTTACATTAAAACCCTATAAACCCTTCTACTTTTTAAAAAAGGTATTCTTGTGTATGGTTTAAAAAATTCATACTATTTGAAAGGACTTATTCCATCTTCATAGTCTTAGCAGGAAGTCAGCAAAGACTGAAGGATGGGAAGGGTATGTCTTAGGACTAACTTCTTCCTATGAGTCCTTTTTTTTGTAAAATATACATAAATTTGTTTTAACCATTTTAAAGTGTACAATTTAGTGCTACCAAATACATTTTCTTCAGAACTTATTCATCATGACAATCTGAAACTCTGTACCTATTAACTCCCCAGTCCTTCCTCCCCCAGACCTGGTAACCATTATTCTACCTTCTGTCTCTGTGAGTTTGACTACTCTGTGTACATCATGTGAGTGGATTTATACAATATTTGTCCTTTTATGTCTGGTTTATTTCACTTAGCACGTATGTTTTCAAGGTTCATCCATGTTAAAGCATGTGCCAGAATTCCATTCCTTTTCAAGCCTATTATTCCATTGTATGAATATGCCACATTTTATTTATCCTTTCATTCATTGATGAATTGTTTCTACCTTTTGGCTACTCTGAATAATGTTGCTATGAACACTGGTGTACAGATATCTCTGAGACCCTGATTTCAATCACTGTCTAGCCTAACACAGCAAGGAAATCCCTTCTGGTGGCTTTGGCCACTGTAGCTTAACCCCCTTTCCAGCCCCTTCTCTGGCAGTGTGAGCCTGGAGAGCAAAGGAAGGAAATCTTGCTTTTCCTGCAGCCACATTTCTGTATACAGTACGAAGTCTTAGAGGCTGCCCAGCTGGCCATCAAGTCCTTGGACAGCACTCTGGTAGAAGATAACTTCATTAAGGTAGAGTGGCCAGAGGGGGCAAAAAGCAGCACTATCACTCAGCCCTGCCCTAGTACAGCCTCTGTTTACAGTTATTTCAGAGTGCTTTTGTTTTGAGGCTACATGGGGTCTTCCTTGTACTCGTTATTACTACTTAGAGCCCATATTATTTATTCACAGTGGATTTTTGTGGTTGTCTTTTCCTTTAGCTTTCAGGGAATCAAATGGTGGTATTTTGAAGTTTCTTATGCAAGTAAACAGAAATCCATCGGGTACAAGGCAGGGAACTGATTTCCATTGCCAGGTGGTGAGGGTGAGAAAAAGGAGGAGATAGTGTGTTTACACAAAATATTTACATTTATGTATTACCTATTCTCTACTGTAGTCCAGTTATCAGTAGCCTCCTCACACAGAATGAGGAAACTGCAGAATTAAGTTACTTGCTAATATATAACAAGCCTGGGGGTTGACGTGGTGACTTTCCACCACTAATGCCATCTTTTCCTTGGTTAGGTCAGAGGCCTGTGACGGAGCTCACCCTTGATTGTGACACCCTTGTGAAGGAGCTAGAATGAGATTCCAAGAACTGAAGTACCATATATCTCTCCGGAGTGACTGAAACCTTCAAAGAACATCTGTTGCAGCAGTCCAATCTCTTTTTTGGCCTAGAAGCTGTGATCTTGCCTAAAGATCTTAAAAGTGGACAGCAGAAAAAAAAACTGTTTCCTGAGTAAGTATATGCCATTGAATGTAGCCTTGGGGTTTATTAGAGATGGTAATAACATGAGGTCAGAGAAAGAAAATGTTCCCTAGTAAGCCCTCCTGGGCTAGACAAGGTCAACAGCTCCTCATTCTGACCCGTTTCCTTGACCCTGGTTGGGTTCTAGCTTGGTGAACAGGTTGGTTTTATGGCCCCTCTTAACGCAAGGGAGTATTCTTGCTTTCAGAATTTAAAACTGGCAGTGCCCAGAGGGCCTGCAACATTCTCACAGGCAAGGACTCAAAGCTGAAAGGCAGGCACGCCCTAACCCCCCTGTACCTCCACATATGGCTTCAGGGCTTACCTTCTGAAGCAAGACCCCCAGGACTTCGAGTCATACTTCCTCCCTCAGAACAGCAGATCTTGCAGGTGAGTGGAGGGGAATACCTGGGGTCAGGGAAAGGTAGCTGGTTTACTTGGTTTACTGGCTGTGGGCATTGACCTACTGATGTTTTTGGAAATTAGGAGAGTCCTGCTCAAGTGACGCTTTAGCCTTCAGTCTTTTGTTATTCCCCTGGCACTAGTCTTACTTCATTCTCTAGCTTCTTCCAGCCCTGGGTACATCATTTTTTTCTCCTATGATCTCCCATATACTTGCCCTCTGCATATGTGCTAAAACCATTTTTTTGTACTCCAGGTTGCTCTCCCAGGGACTTTGAGAGACTTATATACAAGGCTAGGGAGCTGGACAAGTCTTTAGTGATCTAGGGTTTCCCAGAATGTGGTGCATACACAAAATGATTTTTGGTGGTCATAGATGGACTTTTTTTTACTTTTATAGTTGTGAACTTCTTCATCAACATTCATTAAAACATACAACCACCACATTGAATGTGTGATTTTATGGACAGTATTATTTAGTTGATATTAAGGAAGAAAGTGACTATTAAGAAAAACCATTAGAGGGAGACACAAGCAGAAGCGTCCAGGTGGAAGTTGAATGGCTACAGTTTGGGAACCTTTGTCCTTGTCTAACGTCCTACACTTAACAGATGAGAAATAGAGGTCAACTGGTGAGTGACTACCCCAGGTCACAGAGTTACTTAATGGCAGAGGCTAGACTAGAGCT
The DNA here is from genome assembly GCA_004027475.1 of Anoura caudifer. Classification (NCBI taxonomy): domain Eukaryota; kingdom Metazoa; phylum Chordata; class Mammalia; order Chiroptera; family Phyllostomidae; genus Anoura; species Anoura caudifer. The sequence continues at coordinate 76,994 of PVKU01000759.1, read as the reverse complement.
GTCATTAGTGCTATAGTTCCCCTAACTCAGGGCCCTGGAAGGCCCATCAGAAGGGAAGAACAGTAGCTGTCATCATAATCTGACGTGGTGGCCTAGGGATGCTAGGTTGGACAGGGAGCCTAAAATGCGTGTTCCAGCTTTAGCCTGAGGATTTACACACAGCCTCTCATGGGACCCCACAGCCCTAGAGCCTGAGAAAGAATGTCGCAGCCACTCTGACAGTAGTAGAGGGTACTCTGGCTGAGTGCTAACACTCGGCTTTGATCCTAGACTCTGAAGGTGGACCACCCAAAGACAGTAGCCTGGCTCTGGGGCCAGAAGATAGGGAAGCTGTACCACAGCCTGAGCTCAGGCACCCTCTGCCTCATCCTGCTGCTAGGAACCAAGAAGTTAAGGACTGAAGAATTGTTCCTTCATGATTTGGGTGCCTGGACTTCTTAGAGAAAGTCCTTTTGTTGATGGTCCAGGCATGTAAATGAGGGCTTACATGAATCATCTCTTAATTTTCAGTTCTTAGAGATAGCCATTGTATTTCCATTTTACAGATAAATACTCTTATTGGTCCCTCAAGGATACAACTCATCCCAGTTTAAAGGCAGAAGTCTTAGGTTCTCCAACCTCTCCGGAACAAGAGGTAGCTGCCTAACTCTACTTGCATAAAACTGGTCAACAAGTTCTAGGGCAATGCCCAGATTTAGATGTGACTAAGTTGCCTTTCCCATATGAGAGGAGTGTGTTCCTGCCTTCCCCACCCTCTTCCCTTCACCCCACGCCACTTGTTTATTTCCGGTAGAACACGTTTTGCTGATTTTATACTTGAGGAAGAGTAGAGCAGGACTCAGGGTCCAGTCCCAGGCCTATCACTTACCTGCCTCTGACAAGTGTCCATTTCCCCACTTTGGGTCTCAGTTTCCCTTTGGTAAAATAAGGGATTTGAAGTAAAGCAGTGATTTTAACCCTTTTAACTACAAAACCCTTTCTTTAAAAAAAAATGTTAAATCCTAAAGCATAAAGACAGGCAGTTGGAATGAATGAGAGGATGGATAAATGAGTCTATGTATCTGGGAGGGAAGAGAGGGCAGTGGCTCTTTTGAGCAGCTTGAAAATCACTGGATTGCATTATTATCTATATCTAAAAAGTCCCTTAAAATTCTGACATTCAAGGATTCCTGGGTCCGAGGTCCCAGATGACAGAACATAAATACCTCAATCCTTGAAGCCTAGATGAGAAATGAATTTCCCATCCTAAAATCCTGTAACATGCATCTCAGGACCACTGGTTTGATAGGCTGTCTGCTGGGCAGCTTGAGAGAACTGCTATCTCTGAGAAACAGAATCAAGCATTAGGTATTTAAATAAAAAAAATCTTAAGACTGATTGATATACTTTTAAACAGGCTTGTGGGGAGCCTAACAGCAGGAGGTTTAATTAAAAAAAAAAAAAAAAAAGTGACCCAAAGTTGCCAGCAAAGTGTTTTGGTTGAGAACACGGACTGGGGCATATAGACTTGCCCTGACCTAGCTTGTCAGAGCCAGCATGTGGAGCTAGGGGTAGAATAGGAGCCTGATCTTCATGTTCCCCATGGTATAGTGGACAGGCAAGAGTGAGCCAAAGCTTTCTTCTGGAAGTGGACAAGATATTCTGCAGGGGGTAAGGGCTTGAAGGAGGGAACATCACAGTCGGAGCAAAAAGGCTTAGGTTTTGACTCAAAGGTCTTTTGATAAGTCAAGAGAAAAATCTGGAAATAGCAAATCATGTAGTAAGGAAACCCTCTGGTATCTGTATCATCTTGAGGAAGTCCAGCAGCGGGAGCATGCACTCCCCCAAACTATAAGGTCATTCTGGGCCTCATCTGTGCAGCTGTCTCCAAGATGCCAGCAGATACCCTTGGAAAAGTGTCAGAATGACTCAGGAGATACCAGCAAAGAGAATGGAAGGTTTTCTCATGCTGGGAACCTGACTCAGCTCTTCATCCTTGTATTTCTGGTAGCTGCTAAAATTAGTATTGAAAACACTGATAATTGCTGTAATTCATCAAACTCTTTGTGTCAGGTACCATGCTACGTGCTTTGATATGCATGTTTGCCTGAGTTTGTTGAATATCCCTATTTAACAAGTGGAGAAAAAGGCTCATGAAACAACTTGCCTAATGCCATGCCTATCGCAAGTGCACAGTTAGGGCTTGAACCCCAATGGTCTGACTTCAGAGGCATGCCAGCACTCTGAGTTGCAGTCCTCCAGACCCAGAAGGCTCAGTGCTGATTAGCTTAAGTGTCAGGTAGAGACAGCTTCTGGGCTTGTGTTTGCTGATTTCTGCCTCCCACCTTCTAACCCAGTTCCATGAATATTCAGTGCATGATGGCAGAGAACTAACATATATTAGATGACTCCTAAATTCTAAGCACTGTACCAGATATTTTACAGCATAAATTATTAAATAAGATAACGTTTTTTAAAGTTTTTCAGTGCCTCAAATGTTTTAAATAAAATGAAAGAATAAACTCTAACAGCAATTTAAAAGGACTCAGATAGCAGATTGCCATTATTACCTGTCACTTAACAGTTATATGACTTGAGCAAGTTGCTTGTGAGCCAATTTTATTTGAAAAGTGGACATAACAATTGTACCTCTATTAGTACCTAAATTAGGTACATGAGCTCTTTTGAGGATTAAATGAGAATGCACAGAAAGTGTTTACAATGACCTCCTCATTAATTATGATCATCTGATAATCCTCACAGAAGCCCTGTGAGATAGTAACTTAAATATGTGAGAGCTGAAGAAACTGAGGCTTGGCTTGCGATCATTAACCTTAGGGTCAGATGTGCCTCACATCTGTTAAATAGCAGAGCTAAGATTTGATTCTAGGCTTCTGGAAGTATCAGTATTCTTTCCATTAAATCCATTTTCAGCAGGCAGCTTTCCATAAGCTGTTCACCTGCAGCCCACTGCCCCATGACACCTCCCTCCCCAACAAAACCTTACCACATCTACCTGTGCATTTCTAACCACTCAACCCTGTGGGTATGAACCTGCCTTCATTGTTGCAGCATGCATGGATCACTTCCTGGCCTAGGACTGATGGGAATACAAGATGAAGAGGAAAGCATCATCCCTCACATGTTCCTGAGCCCAGCCACCACTTTCTAGGTGCAGTTCTGATGCTTTGTGGGCAGTAGCAGAGAACGTGGTTGGGCTGCACCCTCTTAACCTAGCAGACAGCTTTTGTGGAGTGTACCAGCTAAGGAGTCTAGTCAGTCCATTTATATGATACACACATTTTCAATAAATATCTAAAATTGAAGCATCCTTCATCTAAGGGCGAGGGAAGGAAACCCATTTGTTTGTACTTTTCTTGGTGTTGGGGGTTTCTGCACAGGCACTGCCGCAGGTTTTCAATACAAGCAGCACTCACAGTAAATGGCATACACAGGGAAGGAAACCAGGGGTAACTTCCCCCTGGAGAAAACCCAGCCATTTTGCAGTTTGTCCAAGTTATATCAGTGAAGCAAATTTTTGTAAGGCAAACTGTTTCCTCATTGACAGCTGTTATGAAATTGAAAGAAAAAGGCTGGGCTGAAAACCTGGCAGGTCACCAGACAGCAGAGTAGAAGACTTGGCTTTTTACCAACCTGGAAAGCCCCCTTCCAAGTCCATTTTTAGAAATGCTCCTTCCCTTCAGTGAGGCTGCAGTGCTGCCCTTCACCACTAGGTGCCTCTGTCACCAGATTGCCCCCTTAGAATTGGAAGCTTAAGTTTCAAGAAGCCTGTGCTATACTTTTGTGTGAACTCCTGAACTGTTAACATTCTGTGTTCAGGGGACATGGGCACAGGCGCACATAATTTGAAAACTGATAGATATTAGCTGACTTCCAGAAAAGACAAACTAATCTGGGGTACAGTATGTATTATACCAAAATGCCTTATGAATCGTTTTGAACAATGGGACCCAGCAATTCCACTTCTAGAATATTATCTTACGGTAACAGGGTAGTCTCATAAAAACATGTATGGAGGTGATATCACAGGGTCATTACAATGGTATTCTAGGTAGCCATTTTAGAAAATGTGTGTATGCACATATGTGTAAACATGTAAAGAGATCTGCCAGAAATGGCAGTAGACCTCTGGACCCAGACTGCCACACTTTGAATCCTAGCTTTCTTACTTAATTTGTATGAACGTGAATAAGATCACTTACCTGTGTTTGGGAAAATGACACAGATCTCACAGGACTGTTTTGAAGATGAGAGCATGCATTCACAGTACATGTTGTATGAAGCATAGAAGGTTAGAGAAGAGCCCATTTTTGTAGAAGTATACAAGAATATGCGTAAGCTTGGAACAAAAAGCTGGCAGACTATATGCCAAAATCATAAACAGTATTTATTTCTGGCTATGGGATTGGCATATTAGGTTTACCAAATGCTTTTCTGTGTGTAGGATCAGAATATACTACTTTCATAATTAGGGGGAAAAATCTCAAAATTCTGAAGGTTGGGCACTCAGGCAATGTTTAATCCTTTAAATGTAACTTCTCAATGATCTGGCCCTATGTGAAAGTTGGGTCCAGGAACCAGAACTGAAGAGCTTGATTTGGGCTGAGAGACACTGCAACGTGAAGCTCCTCGTAAAGAGGCAGGTTCCCCAGATACACTGCCACCACTCTCCTGCAAGGCGTGAGAATATCCCAAAACTAAGAGTGCTGCTGGACTCCTTCCTGCCCAGCTGAGCTCCAAAGCACTGGGAATTGAGCTGTTGTTTACCTCATGAGAATCCAGTCCTGAGACAAGTATTTGCCTTGATATGGATAGGCCTGGAGTTGGTGCTTTGGCTCCACTCCTGGACAAATAACTTAAACCTCATCTGAATCTACTTCCTCGGCTGTATAAAGTGAGAAAGTATCTATACTTTTAACGATTATTGTAAAAAGTCGAAGATCCAGTTTGTGGAAATTGACAGAATAGTGTGCTATATGAATTATTTTCCCTCTTTGAGCCTCAGTTTCCTCACCTTTAAAATGGGACATTAATACTTACTTCACATATTAGGGAAAACCTACATTGTCAATAAATGACATTTTACTAAGGATTCTCTTCCATGTGCAAGATCATAGTCATATGCTTCTAGTCATAGCCAAGGCCATTTCCTTCTGGATGGGTGGGGCTAGAGGTCCTCTATGAGCCCCCAACTCCAGAACTGCAGAGATGGGCCAGGACCACAGGCCTCTGAGGCCTCAGTCTGCACACACTGGTTTTGAGGCTGACTCTCCCATCTTTTGGAAGCCAAAGCCGCCAACCTGGCCTCTTGCAAAACACATTCCATTCATAAGTGCGTTTGTGCATTTTTCCTCCCACACCCTCTAGACAGCTGATGCAGAACTGCCAGTGCCACTGCTTCTTGCTGAGGGTAAGAGCAGCTTTGAGGGTTTTTACAGAACTTTCTATTCATCTCTAAACATAGTTCTCTGCCTCTGCCCTCCTCACCCACAATGGGGTTATTCAGACCACTTGGCCATGTTTGTCTTTATTTCCTTTTGTCCTTACAAAGGAAACCCATTAATAAAGAACTGAAAAATACAAAAAAGTTAAAATCACATCTAATACCATCACTCGGAGTCAGTGACTGCCACTATTTTACCATTTTCTACCATACCTTTCCATTATCAAAAGCAGAGTTTTTAATAGCTGCATAATATTCCAGAATGTTAGCGTGTGCCATAATTTCTAATAGTTTCCTATGGCTGACACTTAAGTTGTTCCCAAATGATGCTATCAATTATGTCCTTGCACATACATCTTTGGCACACAGTGTATCCTGAAAAATTCCTAGAAGGTGAAATTATTGGGTTAGACCATAAAAACTTGTTTGTTTTTTTTTAATTCCAGAAAAGTTTTTACACTGCGTTTGCTATCATGGATTTGTTTCAAATACTTGCCAATTTGATAAATCATAAAAGTTTTTCATTATAGGTTTATTTTCTAGGTTTTTAAATACCCTTCAGATTGTCATCTACTATTTTTTCCACAAGCTTTTTGGCTAATCAGTTTGAGTTGTCAATATCCTTTGCCCATGTGTCTGTTAAGTACTTTTCCACGTGGAATTTTTAAGGTCTTAGGGATTAAGTGTGTATTCGTCAATCGTTGCAAAAATGTTTCTAATTGTTTTTTTTTTTTATGTTTTAGAAGTTTGTTCTTTTTATGTTTTTTTCTATCTGCTTTTTGCTTAGAAAGTCTTGATTGATTCAGATATCAATTTAATATCCACTAACAGGTATGTATTTTGTAATGATTTAATTTTTACACTTATACCTTTATTTCTCCTAGAATTTATTTTGGCCTATGGTAACTTTCCCCCAAATATTTAGATTTTACCCAATTATCTCTCTTACCCAATAAAGGACTATGCCTCCTTTATTATGTAAGTCCATGTATACAAGAGCCTGTGTCCATACTGTATTGTCTTACACTAGATCCACACTATTTTGTAGCTCTGTATTTTAGTTTACTAGCAATTTCAGTAGGACCTCCCATAATAAACATTGGCAAGGCCATGGAGAGTCCCCATCAGCATGGATACTTTGCTGCTGACAGCATTGCTGCCATATTCCACTTAGGACTTTCTCAGCACCCCTAAGGTTGGAACATTATATAGGAAGGAAGTTAAACCCAGGTAAGTGCCTTATGGCTTTCATAAGACAGGGCATCCTGAAAAATCTTAGCAAAGGACAGGAAATGGAGAGGTTAGCCTGGCTCCCTCCCTTGCCCTTCCTTCCCAGGCAGACTAACCCTTTTGATGTAGATTGAAACCCAGACTTAGAGGATGACTTCCAGAGCCAACCCAGGCATGTGCTTTGGCTGGATTCGAGAGGAGGGAAGAGGCCCGTGCTCTGGTGACTCATCTGTACTACTCTGAGCCATCAACATTACGCTCAGTATACCTTTCTTGATAGGAAAAGTCCATTGCAGTTAAGCTCATCTGGTAACTGTATGAAGTTGGCTTGCCCTTCATCTAATCAAAAATTGGATTTTAGCCTTATGTAATATGCACAACCCTGTGACAACACTTTGAATAACTCTAGGCTGTATACAAGCATCTAAATCAGTATCTTCACTTTGTTACTCCCCACACCTCTATCTGTAAAGCCCAGTGGCTCATTATCTTTGAACTGTCACACCACAGAAAGTACAAGCCTAGGAGCCAAACAAGTACATGTTCTGGAGGTTTACTTTTTAAGTGGGAAAGAAAAAAATCTCCGTCTAGATTTCCTCTATCTGAAGCTGTTGGCTTTGGTAATAATAGAGGAGAAGGAAAAAGTCAAGTTCACTGAGAAATCTTTATAACCGTCTTGACTGGAGAGGATTATAATCAGTGACTGCAGGCCCTTTCCAACTGGAAAGAAAAACAAAAGCATATCTAATCCAACCACAGTACTTACTTATTTTTAGGAGACACCAACATGAGAGTGGAAATCTTTGGGAAGGCCATTAGGGCTGCCATCAAAGAAGAAGGGTGGCTGGCCAATTGCTTCCCTGAATATAAACGATAACTAGACAGAAAATACAATGAAAGGAATCTAAGGGTTATTAAGCAGTCTACCATAATGAAGCTTCTATGTAAGAGCCAGAGAGAGCCATCAGGGATCATCTTAGTCTAAGCCGTCTATTTTCCATCTCCCCGGCAAATTTGGCACAGAGGGAGGCTGGGCCTAGAGGGGAGACAGTGACCTGGGAAGTCATGAGTGACCATGCCAACCCTCCTCTCCTATTTTCTGGATTTCCTGCATTACTCTCATGACATCCTTTTGAAAATCTTAAACTTACAAGTCTTAGGTGCTTCCAAAACTCTTTGTAAATCCTAACACTGATGGAAATAACAGTCTTTGGACTTTACAGATGAGTCAAAGAAACCCTTATTTTCACTCATCTGCCAATGGTCACACAGCAGTGGCATGTGACAGTTTCAGCGTGTCTCCTCTGCCTTAATTACTGCCAGTCTGATATATGTAGAAGTCATCCATTTAGCACAGTGCTCAAATTTACTTTTTATTCCTCAGGGGAAGCCATATCAGTTGCTAAGGTAAGACTATTTAGGAAGTGGCCCTGTGAGGATTTGTTTTCTGCCTAAAGTACTGGGACCCCAAAGGCAATTAAGGTTGGTAAGTGGCAGAGTCTAGGGATCTTATACTATCTGGATTTTCCAAAGCATAGGAATTGCTATCCAGTATCACTCCAGAATAAAGCTGATTTTTTTATTGTTTTTTCCAGAATTGTGAATAACCAAGTAAACAAATTTATTAAACCCAATAGCAGGTAACCTTCCAAATAAAAGAACATCAAAAGAAATAATGTAGACAGAGACAAAAATATGTGTAACAAGTTAATAAAAATATTCAAGGGGTCATTTGGAGAGTGTAACAGTGCAGAAAAGACAGGTAAGTATTGACTTCTGTCAACAAATTTGTACAACCTCAAGAAACACTGGTCACAAACCAAGAGGAATCCACAAAGGTGGAGGGCACATGAGCAGTGGACTCATCACCTCAGCAGGTTAAGGCAGGGTATCTGTAAGACCAACTCATTCAATCAAGCCCTCTTTGCCTACTGCTTCAAACTCCCCATTGGAAACCTAGAATCATATTCATTAGTGCAACAGGTAAGAGCAATCAATCACAGACCTGGGTCTGGGACCAGAGTCAGGGAAGACACTTCTACCAGAATAAATGTGTACTGGATGGGTGAAGGGGGGTGGGGAACACAGTAGCTGCTGGATGGCTTCCTTTGGCAATATCCAAGATCTGTGTTGAAAGGTGGGGAGTGGAGGTGGGCAGTGAAATAGGTCAGTATGAGAGCAGGCTGAGCTTTCAAGAGGAAGAGGGAGGCTGTGATCAGCAGCAGAACGTGATGGTTACTCAAAGCCGTTTTGAAGTATCTTGGTTTCTGAACCAGAGCTCAAGCATCTATTTCATCTAATAAGGAAAATATCTGCAGATCCTCACTGACACAGTCACACTCCAGTTTCTACTAAAAATATTCGGTATTTGCAGCTTCCCTTAGGAATAAACTGCAGGGAGGTGGTGGGAACCCCCTCAATAGAATTCAGAGAACGAGACTAAAGTAAGAGAAGGGTCAATTTCATGTGCCCTCAAGTGAGTCCCCATTAACACACCCTCATGACTTGAGTCCTTTCAGCTGTTACTTGGTTGCTTAAGTCCTCACTAAGCAAACAGATGTAAGGAAAATGGAAACTCAGGTAACTAACAAACCTAGCATCACCTTCCTTGCAGTTCTTGCCTTATAATTGTATAATTGGGTCTATTTGGGGATTTCATTGCATAGAAGACTTCACTTTCAGTGTGGCATACCAAACACTGTCCTAAATACAGATGTTTTGGTTTTGAAACTTAGACTCAAGTTCTTATCCCGGTATTTTCCCACTACTGTTTAATACAATTTGGCTTAGTCTCATATGAGGCCATTGCATGACCTGTGACATCCCACACCCTGCATGTTCCAGCCCCTGGGAGATGATGTTTCAAAGACCATCTAATACTGTGTGGCTTAAGCCTTTTAATATTGAAAACAATACCTATACATTTTCAATTAGATTTCCTTGGGCCTGGAAGCTTGGTTGAAATTTGTATCTTTACCCAGCTCTAGATTTCTCTTACAAACTCAATATGGAGTCTTGGAACCAATTCACACATGTGGGCACATCTGGCAGGGATGAGGAGGAACTGCTGAGTCAACCAGCTGAAGCCTAGCAAAGTACCATTACAGGAGGTGGGATTAAGAATGAAACATGGCAGGGATGGGGAAGAGCAGTTCAATGGAGTGACACCACCTCATACAGTTTTCTAATAAATCGGTAAAGAAACACCACAGAAGCTCACAAAGCCAAGCAATTTGCCAACACATGAATTCAGTTTGTATTCTCCCTCAGATAGCTGCCTGTTTTCAAAAAGGCATCTGCATCCTGCTCCTCCATATCCTGTCACACTGTTCAAGTGAAGGGTGCCTTGCTTAGCTGAGGGGCATGCATTTGGTGTCTTCCACACAGTTCCTGCTAATTAAGTAGGAAACCCATTTACAGGGTAAGAGGAACAGGCTCTTTCATTTCCCAGAAGTACAACCGAAAACCCTACACACCCACCTTGGATCCCTTTGCAGAAAAACTGCCTTTTCCTGCGGTCATGCAACTATTAAAGCGCTGGCCCAGAGCAACTACAGAGTTCCTTGCATCAGGGACACAAACTTGGAAGGATATGGTAAGTCCCTCCCTTTTCTGGTTTCTTATTTTTATTTTTGTAACAACTATATCAGTAAAAGTATAACCCAAAACAATCTTTAAATGGTTCTTCTGTGGGGGTGGGGAAGCTGAACAATTAATGAAACAAAATCCACCCACTATAGCACATCTAATGCAAGGAATGCCTTCTGGTAGGCTGGGGATGGAATCCAGCGCCTCTCCCAAGTCTTCAGAATCCTTGGGGCCTCCCTCTTTTGTGCCCTTCTCTCTACACTTTTCTGATCTGGGACAGAAGGAACCTTACCTGGCTAGGAGGGGCCTGCCTTTTGCCTTACTCTACCTTTACCCAATTCAGAATTGGGAAAAATAAGGGGTTGGTGACTAGATGAGAACTCTGGGGACTCGGGACTGCAACTGAACCCAGAGAACTAGCTGGGGTCCCTAGAAACTCTATATGAGGATCTTGCGTCTTAGGCTAGAACAAAGCCAGACATGTGGACTGAGATCCAACCCTCTTCCGCTTTCCAGCAGTATTGCTAACATGCTGTGGCTGACCTTAAATTTCCCCATCTGCCCTGCTAAAGGGACAACTGTCAGGTTTAGGATTACAAAAATCCATGCCAATTCAATGCCAATTTTAGAAAGACATCAACTGCAGAATCTCCTTAAATAATCATTGTAAAGATGGGAGCCTGTATCTATAAGGCTAGTAATAAACTCAAAATAAATTTCTGCGCAGGCTGAGAAACATACCTGGGAGGCAGATCGGGGATAGCTAGGGGAGGAAACTCCAAATATTCTATAGACAAACTTGTTATTTCAAAAGTATAAATATTTTTTAAGTTATTTAAAAGATTCCCTTTTTAATCTGTTCCAAAGTGTTGAAAGCTGAACTGTACAGTACCTGCCACCCACCCTTCCAGTTCAGTTTTCTAAGGACATTTTTTAAAATGAAAAAATGGCAGGAAGACCCTCTACTGCAACGAGGTAGGACCAGAGTCAGCTCCTATGTGGCAGTTTGTCCAAAGCTGGCCTCGTGGAGCGAGCACAGAGGAGTCTAGGGAAGTGGGCCTCCCTCTAATGAGGAAAGAGCTGAGGAAATTCATTTTCTCTTTAGTGAAAATGGTCTAAACTCAAATTCAAAAGCTTCCATTATGACATTCGCTGGCACTCTTCTTATACTTTATATATTGAAGGCAGCTCCCTCTTTTATGGCCAGTTTTAGCAGGCAAAGAAGAATATAGATACATATACATGTATATATATATTTTAGATAGGTAAAATATATACATATCTTATATATGTATACATACATATTTGGGTGGAGGGGAAGGAAAGAGGGTCATGTAAACCTAAACAGTCATCACATTACCCCAAATGAGCCTGACATTAACAGAGAAATAATAAATAACGCCTAGGGGTAAAGTGACAACATGGGTGCAGCAAAAAGGGAAAGGGCACACATTTAACTACTTAATACCTGTCTGTATTTGTTTGGCAGAGTTCAGGCCAGCCCCAGGCTTTTTCACTTGCCAGACAAGTTGATGATACTCAAAATGTTTTTAAAAAAGTATTCAAGCAGAGCTCCACACCACAGTTTTCCTTCAAGTCAGGTGGTCAGCAGGCAGTTTTCCGACCACTAGAAACAGAAACTTTGGCTCCGAGGCAAATAAAAAAAATGTATCTCCACTTACAACATGAAAATACAGAAAATTCACCAAAAATAAACAAACAAAAAAACTATCAAAGTCTACTTCCAGCAAAACTGAGGTAGCACTGCTTTCTCTGCATTCAGTACTTGAGTGGTTGTTAGTATGTGTTCTAAAATCACTGCTCACTTGACTGACAGGTGCAGCATGTTGATACATAAACTCAACATGAAATGCAATGGGTCAAAGAAGGAATGAGCAAGAAGTGCGAGAAGGAAGGATTTCAGATAAATTCGCTTAAAATGGGGTTGTCACCAGACTACAGACACTCTTGGCTGGCCTTGGCTCTCCCAAGAGCTTTTACTCACCTGGGAATTAATGCAATGAGGTTAACAGTTAACACTGCTAATCAACTCTGTGTAAATCTTTAAAAATTATTATCACAACCTAAATTCAACCATGTAAACAGCACTACACACAGTACAGACCTGCCCTGAAAAACACTATGCAAAACTGAGATCTGGCACTGCATTGTTTGCAATGTTAATTCAACCTAACTCACCCATTCCCCACCCTGCTCTATGCCCTCCCCCACCAAAAAAAAAAAAAAAAAAAAAAAAAAAAAAAAAAAAAAAAGAAAAAAAAAAAAAAAAAAAAAAAAAAAAAAAAAAAAAAAAAAAAAAAAAAAAAAAAAAAAAAAAAAAAAAAAAAAAAAAAAAAAGAAGAAGAAGAAAGTGCCTAAAACATGATACAGCATTTTAGAGCCCTTTCAGATACAAGGCAGAGAAAGGTGTAGAGTAGAAAATATCTGGATATTAGGTAATTTCCAGAAAGGTCCAATTCCTCGGCTGGCTCCAGGGCAGTGGGCAGACCCTCATGGCTGCCCGGAACAGCACTAAGTCTGCTCCTGGGGACACAAGCCCAAGGGCCCTGAGCTGAGCACACCTCCCCCAGCCCCTTCACTTTTCCTCCGCTCCATCTCCCACTCCACAAAGGTATCGAAGAGACTCGGCCAGGCCTCATCTTCGCTGTAGTTGCTGAGGTCAGGGCCAATCACCTGAGTGAAGTTAAGGAACATGTTCCAAGTGTCCCGGGAGATGCCCTTGATCCCAGAAGGGTTCTCTGTTAGGAAGTTTAGCCACTGGTCCAACACTGGAGGATTGTTCTGGGTAAAGACTAACTTCCACAGGGCAATGGCTATTTCCCGATGCAGTGACCGCTGCCCTTCTTCAGAATCCAGGCCAAACTGAAATGTAAACCGGTAGAGATCCTTGAATTTGTCCTCCTGTTTGGCTTCTATTAAGAGGCTGGGGAACTGGGCACAGATCCCATCAATGCTGTCTGCACTTATTGCTTTGCAGCCATCAAAAAACTCCTTCCTGCAACAGGAAGTAAGAGGCATAATTAATAATTATAAATGAAAATCCTTTCCTATGAGGCAGTATAGTGTAGTGATTAGCACCATGGCTTTGCGACTGGGTGGCCTGGTTGTGAATTCCTACTCCCCTACTTACGAGTTTTCTTTACCTGAAATGCTGAGGCTACTACATTTTCACAGGGTTTTGGTGAGGACAAGTTAGTATACGTCAACTGATTCTAATAGGGCCTGGCACATGGTAGGCAGCTGACAATGGTCTAGTCATTCATGTATTCATTCACCTTCCCAAAACTAAACTCCCACTCCATGCTCTGCTTTCCATCCTCCAACAGTGACTAAACTTCAGACTCACCTCCCATATGGGGGCCCTTCCTGCTCTCCTTTTGATTTTCTGAGTGCTGTTTTTGGAATATTCTTGGTGACCGCCAAGGAAGATTTCTAAAGCCAAAGATTCTGCATGAACCTGAGTAACTGCTACCATGGATCAAAGTTCTATTATTAACAAAAATTGTGTAAGTATTCTGAATATCTGTGTAACACTTTCAGCTCAAAATATGGCCTCACATTGATCATCTTCTCAGAGACTACAGTATCCAGTAAGGATACAAGACCACTGAGGTCTGCTGGGTAAGCTACCCAAGGGCTAGAAATTATAGGAGGGGCTTCTCAAAGTAATTTCTTTTTTTAAAAAAAGATTTATTTATTTACTTTTAGAGTGAGTGGAAGGGAGAGAGGGAGAGAGGGAGAGAAACATCAATGTGCAAAAGAAACATCAATTGGCTGCCTCTTGCATGCCCCAACTAGGGACCTGGCCTACAACCCAGGCATGTGCCCTGAGTACTGGCAGCCTTGCAGTTCACAGGCTGATAGTCAACCCACTGAGCAACACCAGCCAGGGCTCAAAGTTATTTCTCATTTATCACCCAGCACTTTGCAAACCACACCTTGGTGTGATCCTGCCATGTCCTTTCCGACAAACAACCTCTATAGGGATGTATGACCATGATGATGTGCAATTACTGCTAGATAACTGAGCCAGCTGAGGGCACTGTGTGAAATGCAGTGACAGAGGCACTCACTCTACAGGCACTCTCAGAGTCTGGCACATGATAAGTGCACAATAAATATCGAAGTAAGGGAACTGACAATTAGGGGACTGAAAGGTCTGATGCAACAGTGAGGCTTGGCAGCAACTTGGCAACAGGGCTCAACATGGATTATACCTCGTTTAACTTCAGGCAAGGATGGTAGGTGCCCATTTATTCAGAGGCTAAACAACTTTAGGGCAATTTGACAGACAGAGACAAAGACTTACCTAAACCCTTTGAAGCCAACCTAGTTTTATCCTAGCTGGGCACCACTGTCCAATGGTGTTCTCTTTCCTTCTCTGCTCACTTGGAAAAGTATTTGTGACTAACCTGGTAAATTTGCACATGGTAGCAGCCTGGAACTTCCAAGCCAAAAGCAGCACTCGAAATTCCGTGGGGTCAACACATAGGTCACTGCAAAAGCGCTCCATGCCTTCCTCCAAAATTGCATCCTCCCGCTCGTCCTTGTAGCGCCTGAACAGTTCTTCCAACCGCTGCAAGGAAGACTCTTCGGCATTAGACTTGGGCTCCCTCCCAGCATCTCCTGAGGATGTTGGCAGCTGGCAGGCCTCAGTGGCAGCCTCTGCCTTCTTGGTCCCATTGACAAGGATATCCCCAGCTGGCTTGCCACAAGCTGGCAGCTGTTCATCGCGGTGGCCTGCACCTCGCCTGTTGTGTGACTTGCTGCTGGGGTCTCTATCTCCATTCTTGCTGCCCAGGGTTGATGAGGGATTCTTGCACTTGGTGACACACTGGCCCATGGTACCGGTAGCCTGGCCTCTAGAGTGGCCCCTTCTGGATCAGATGCCCTCGCTGCCACTGGCCCTTGAATCTCAACATGCCATCAGCCAGAGGAGCCAGCCAAACTGGAAGGAAATGAGAAAGTAGTCACCACTGGACAAGGAAAAAGAATATGCAAGCCACCCTCCGGGGACTGGATGGCACACACAGCCAACCATAAAGCAGGAGAGATCCCAAGCTCATCAGTACCTTCCCTGTAAGGCAGCTCTGTACATTCACCTTAGAAATGCAGTGCCTATACAGCACACATGGAGAACCAATACGGAAAAATTCCTACAATAATATAGGTTACAAAGAAGTTGATTCATGTGCAGAATGCATCAAGGAAAACTGTTTGCCAGAAATATTCCAGAGGAAATCTGTCTTGCTAACCTGCCATCACATAAAGTTATGTGAACACAAATTAAACCAGAAGTAGCACATAAAAGGTTCATCTTCTGGTTTCTGAGGTCAATATTCTCAGATTTCCTTTTCAAGTAGGATGAATAGAGAGAAGGGGTGTCCACATCCAAGACAACTATAGATTTCATAATGAATGACCTGCAGATGAGGTAAAGGATTTTACCTCAAAGGATGTGGTAAAGAGTCAAGGCTACAAGAAGAGTCCCAGCCAAAGAGCAAAGTAAAATTTGTCTCTGATCTCTTCAGAGTCCTTTCTGAGACTCCCACATAGTACGTGTAATGCCCTTTCTTAACTTTAAGAGCCATCCACAAAACCTGTAGTCCATGCCAAGGTTCCCAGTCCCTGAGCTGCTTTCCTCATCACCTCAAGTCCTCTGCAAAGTAGTATGTAGGTAGAATGCAAGCCAAGCTCACACTATCTATTAATGTCCTGTAAGCCTGCAGACTCAGTCCTCCAAGAGGGTGTCTCCAATAGAAACATTTCAGATAACCTAACCCTACATCTACAAGAACTGGAGGAACAATAACAAACAGAGCCCAGAGGAAGCAGAAGGAAGGAAATCAAGATCAGAACAGAAGTAAATGACATAGAGACTAAAAGAACAATTCAAAGGACCAATAATTCCAAGAGCTAGTTCTATGAAAAGATAACAAAAAATCAACAGACCTTTAACCAGAGTACTCAAGAAAACAAAGAAAGAGGATGCAAATAAATAAAATCAGAAACGAAAGCAGAAAAATTACAACAAATAACCACAGAAGTACAAAGGATTGTGAGAAATTACTATGAACTATATGCAAAGAAGTATGAAAACCTGGGCAAAAGGGACAAATATTTAGAAACATATAATACTCTCAAACTGAATCAAGAAGTAGCAGAGAGCCTGAATAGACCAATAACAGCTGACAAAATTGAAGCAGTCATCAAAAAATTCCTGGCACACAAAAGCCATGGGCTGGATGGGTTCACAGGAGAACTTTACAAAACATTTAGGAAAGAGCTAACCACTATCCTTCTTAGACTATTCCAAAAAATCCAAGAAGAAGGAAGACTCTTTTTATGAGGCCAGTATTGTACTAACCCCCCCCAAAAGACAAAGACAACAAAGAAAGAACACTACAGGTCTATATTGCTGATGAATATAAACGCTAAAATCTTCAAGAAAATATTGGCAAACCAGATCCAGAAATACATTAAAAAGGTGATAAACCACAATCAAGTGGGATTCATCCCAGGGATGCAAGGATGGTACAATACTTGCAAATCAATCAATGTAATAGCTTCTTCCAGCCAAAATGGAGACATAGGTAGATACACTTTGCCTCCTTGCTAAAACTAAAGGACAACAACAAATTTACCAGGGGGCGGGGAGGGGGGAACAGAACTGCCAGAAAATCAAACTGTATGGAAGTCCAACATCCAAGGAGTTAAAGAAGAAACATTCATCTAGACTGTTAGGAGGGACGGAAACAGGCAGCCAGGGTGGAGAAGACTTACAGCAAGGTAGTGGCTGGAGAAGCCAGCGATGCCACATTTGCATGTGGATAAACCATAAGGAACAACTAGGGAGAGAGACAGACTGCGCAACCCAGGGTTCGAGTGCAGGGAAATAAAAGCCTCAAAACCTCTGGGAGTAAAAACCATGGGGGTTGAGGCAGAAGGAGAAACTCCTAGCCACACAGAAGAGTTCACTGGAGAGACACACAGGGTCCTAAAACCTACATAAAACCACCCACCTTGGAGTCAACATCCTAAGGGCCCAATTTGCTTGTGGGTAGTGGTGGAGGGGACTGGAAGCTGGCAAGAGCTGAACAAGCAGCATTGTTTCCTTTTGGACCCCTCTCCCACACTACTGCCATAACTCAGTGACCTGGGTTGGTCCACTCTGGCAAATACCTAAGGCTCTGCCCCTTGCTACATAACAGGCATGCCAAGACAAAAATATATGACCCTAATGAAAGAACAGATCAAAGCTCCAGAAAAAATACAACTAGGCGATGAGGAGATAGCCAACCTAGCAGATGCAGATTTCAAAACACTGGTAATCAGGATGCTCAGAGAAGTGGTTGAGTGTGGTTGCAAAATTAGGAAAAACTGAAGGCTATGAAAAGTGAAATAAAGGACAACACACAGGGAACCAACAGTGATAGGAAGGAAACAAGGACTCAAATCAATGGTTTGGACCAGAAGGAAGAAATAAACCTTCAGCTGGAACAGAATGAAGAAACAAGAATTCAAAAAATGAGGAAAGGCTTAGGAGCCTCCAGAACAACTTTAAACATTCCAATATCTGAATCACAGGATGCCAGAAGGAGAAGAGGAAGAGCAAGAAGTTGAAACTTATTTGAAAACATAATGAAGGAGAACTTCCCCAATCTGGCACAGGAAATAGACTTCCCAGAAGTCCAGGAAGCTCAGAGAGTCCCAAAGAAGTTGGACCCAAGGAGCACACACCAAGGCACATCATAATTACATTAGCCAAGATTAAAGATATAGATAGAATCTTAAAAGCAGCAATAGAAAAGTAAACAGACACATACAAAGCAGTTCCCATGAGACTATCAGCTGATTTCTCAAAAGAAACGTTGCAGGCAAGAAGGGGCTGGAAAGAACTATTCGAAATCATGAAAGGCAAGGACCTACATCCAAGATTATTCTATCCAACAAAGCTATCATTTATAATGGAAGGGCAGGTAAAGTGCTCCCCAGATATTAAGGGAGTTCATCATCACCAAGCCCTTATTATATGAAATGTTAAAGGGACTTCTATAAAAAAAAAGATCAAAAATACAAATATTAAAACGACAAGAAGCTCACAACTATCACCAACTGAACCTAAAAAAACCCCAAAACTAAGCAAACAGCTAGAACAGGAACAGAATCACAAAAATAGAGACCAGATGGAGGGTTATCAGCGGGGAGGTGGTGGTGGGGAGAATGGGAGAAAAGGTACATGGATAAGAAGCATAAATGGTAGGTACAAAATAGACAGGGGTAGGTTGAGAATAGTATGGGAACTGGAGAAGCCAAACTACTTATATGTATGACACATGGACATGAACTAAGATGGGGGAATGATGGTGGCAGGGGGGTACAGGGTGGAGAGGAATAAAGGATAGAAAAAAATGAGACAACTGTATAGCATAGTCAACAAAATATATTAAAAAAATAAACAACATCACATAAACAAAATGAAAGTGTCACAAGAACCACATGATCATTATCAATAGATGTGGAAAAAGCATTTGATCATGTACATCACCTGTTTATGATAAAAACATTCAGCAAAGTGGCAGTAGAGGGAGCATTCCTCAACAGAATAAAGGCCTTATATGAGAAATTTACAGACAACATCATACTCAACAGACAAAAACTATAAGCTTTCACCCTAAGATGATGAACAAGGCAAGAAAGCCCACTTTCACCACTTCTATTCAACACAGTACTAGAAGTTCTAGCCACAGTGATCAGATAAGAAAAAGAAATAAAAGCCCTCCAGATTGGAAAGGAGGAAGTAAAACTGTCTTTGTTTGCAGATGACATGATAGTATACACAGAAAATCCTTCACCAAAAAAACTACTTAACCTAATAAGTGAATTAGGCTCAGAAAAAAACTATTTGACTTAATAAGTGAATTTGGCAAAACAGTGGTATTCAAAGTCAATATTAAGATATCGAAGGCATTTTTGTGCATCAACGAAGAAATATCAGAAACAGAATTCAGGAAAAAAATTCCATTTGCTATACAGCAACAAGAAAAATAAAGTACTTACAAATAATCTTAAACAAGGAGATAAAAGATCTGTATTTAGAAACCTACAGAACACTGAAGAAAGAAATTAAGGAAGACACAATAAATGGAAGCATGTACCGTGTTCATGGATTGGAAGAATTAACATCATTAAAATTCCCATACTACCCAAAGCAATTTATAGGTTCATATGCAATCCCTATTAAAATACCAATGACATATATAGAACAAATATTTCAAAAATTTTTATGGAACCATAAATAATCCTGAATAGCCTCAGCAATTTTAAGAAAGAACAAAGTAGGAGGTATCACAATACCTGACAAACTATATTACAAGGCCACTGTAGTCAAAACAGTCTCGTAGTAGCATAAGAACAGACACATAGATCAATGGAACAGAACAGAGAGACCAGAAATAAAGCTATGCCTCCGTGATCTATTAATATCTGACAAAAGAGGGAGCTGCAAAAAATGGAGTAATAATAGCCTTTTCAATAAATAGTGTTGGGAGATCTGGACAGCCACGTGCAAAAAAGATGAAACTAGACCACCAACTTACACCATACACAAAAATAAACTAAAGATGAATGTAGGACTTAAATATAAGTTCCGACACCATAAAAGTCCTAGAGGAGAACATAGGCAGGAAAATCTCAGATATTTCATGCAGCAACATTTTTACCGATATGCCCCCTAAAGCAATGGACATAAAGGAAAGAATAAACAAATGGGATCTCATAAAAATAAAAAGCTTCTGCAAAGCTAAAGAAAACATCAACAAAATGAAAAGGGAACCTACTGTAAAGGAAACCACATTTTCCAATGATACCTCAGACAAGGGTTTGATCTCCCAAATATATAAAGAATGTACACAACTCTATTCCAGGAAGACAAACAATCCAATTTAAAAAACGAGCAAAGGATATAAACAGACACTTTTCTAAGGAGGATGTATAGAGGGCCCCAAAACATATGAAAAGATGCTCAGCATCACTAGCCATCAGAGAGATGCAAATTAAAACCACAATGAGATACCACTTCACGTGGTGAGAATGGCCATCATAAACAAAGCAACAAACAACAACAACAACATGTGGAGAAAAGGGAACCCTGGTGCACTGTTGGTGGGAATGCAGACTGATACAGCCACTGTGGAAAACAGTATGGTATTTCTTCAAAAAACTAAAGATGGAACTGCCTTTTGATCCAGTGATCCCACTGCTGGAAGTATAACTTAAGAACCCTGAAACACCAATCCAAAAGAACCTATGCACCCCAATGTTCATAGAAGCACAATTTACAATAGCCAGGAGCTGGAAGCAAGTGCCCATCAGTAAATGAGTGGATGAAAAAATTGTGGTACAAATGTGGTACACAATGGAATACTACACAGCAGAAAGAAAGAAGGAATTGCTAATCTGCACATAAGCATGAATAGAACTGGAGAGTTTTATGCTAAATGAAATAAGCCAGGCAGTGAGAGACAAATATATGATCTCACCTGTAAGTGGAACCTAATCAACAAAACAAATGATCGAAACAGAATCAGAGAGATGGAAATGAAGAACAAACTGACAGTAAGTAGAGGGGTAGGGGTGGGGGAGGGGGATAACAGAAGAAAGAAGGGGAAGAGCCAAGTCAAAGAACATGTATAAAGGACTCATGGACATAGACAACAGTGTGGGGATTGATGGTGGGAGTGGGGAACTGGGCAGGGAAGAGCAACGGAAAAAACTGGTATGAGTGTAATTGAACAACAACAACAAAAAGGTTGTCTCCATCTTAAAAGCAGGGCTGATTTATGCAAATACAATCTCTAAATGGTAGGAAACTTGCTACATGGAAAAGAAAAGTCTACATAACAAACTCATCATGGTGGTTTATTACTAAGGTAATTAAAAGGTGTTTTTTATTTTTACTTTTTTATGATTGTTTGTATGTATATATGTATGTATGTATGTATGTATGTACTTCAGAGAGGGGAAGGGAGGGAGAAAGAGAGGGAGAGAAACATCAATGTGTGGTTGCCTGTGGGGACCAGGCCCACAATCCTAGGCATGTGCCCTAGACTGGGAATCGAACCAGTGACCCTTTGGTTTGCAGGCCAGCATTCAATCCACTGAACCACATCAGCCAGGGCTAGAAAGTGTTTTTTAAAGAATGTTAGACGTTCTGGGGCAGGAGTGAGACAATTTCCTCGACAACGTTGTCTACTCAGGACTCTTAATTCTTACTTTTGACTAGTCCACTAGATCTATCTACAACTTAATACAGCTGGTCCTTGACTTATGATGTTCAATTTACAATGCTGCAAAAGCTATGTGGATAATAAATTATGTGAGATACCCTTATTATAAAACAGCCTTTGTGTCAGATGATTTTGTAGGTTAATATAAATTCTGAGCATGTTTAAGGTAGGCTAGGCTAAGCTGGAATACTTGGTAGGTTAGGTGTATTAAATGCATTTCGACTTATGCTATTTTTAGCCTGCAACAGGTTTATTGGGGCAAAACCCACAATAAGTGGAGGAGCACCCGTACTTATAAAATTTTACCACCTTCTATCACTCAAGTTATAATGTTAATAGAGTTTAGACCAGGAGCCAGAAGTATAATAGGGAAAGTGGACAACCAATATCAGTACCATCCCTCAGCTCTAAGAACCTTCATGATACAAGTGCAATGGTCTTAGGAGACTGACAGTAGGATAGAGGGTGCTTTTTACGGAAGGTTGAAGCTTTGAACTTTACAGAAAGAACTTTAGCTTCCTCCAAATAGTGCCTGGATAAATTCAAGATTATCATCAAAAGGAATCCTAAGGGAAAGTCTGAGTGTACATGTTTAAAATGAAGACCAGAATTATCCTGCAGTTATGGGAGATTCATTGTATCAGGGTGTGTCCTATTCTCCACCCTCAAAAAGAATAAATGAACAGAGACATGTCTACGTCTGTACATGCCCTCAAAAGACTCAGTTTCACTTAGGCTTCAAAAACACACTGAAACCCTTAAACAGTTTTTGATGTAGAAAATGACAGACCCTAACAAGTATTTTTAAGTTTTATGCTTTAAGAGTTCAACGCCTAAGACAAAGCATAGCTTATTACGCACATAAGGGAAGCAACTGTTTGAGCTGAATTATCTCAAAACAAGCAGGAATATACCATGTGGCGGGTCTGATTTCCAGATTTGTGTTTTTAAATACTAGAACACTGAATGAAACAAAAGGCCCAGACTCCACCCTCCCCTCCATGCTTGCAAACCGGCAGCTCTAATTCCAGGAGCCCTGCTCACCAAGGTTTGTTGCTCAGCTCCTGCTGCTGAGGGAGACCCAGGTAAGGGTAAGAGGATTTCCTGGCCTCCCTCTGACCCACCTACTTCAGGCCACTCACCCCACCCACTCCCACCAGATGGATGTGTCCTTGTGCCAGCTTCCTTTAAAACCTTGTGCCAAGGCCTTCAGGTAGGGGCAAAAAAGGTGGGCCTCCCAAAGACCCCAAATCCAACTTACACACTTAGCCCCCCAAGTTAAGAGCATCTTTGATGATCTGATACAGCACAGCCAGCTGAAACCTGAAGGCTTTTAACATGCCAAGCAGATGAGAAAAAGAAGGGGAAAATTAATTTAAAAAGATGATCAATCAGCAAGTACCAGTATTACATCCCTTTCTTTCATTCTGGTCCCATCTTTGAAACACCCCCATTCCCGCTGAGTACCGAGGTAAGTGGTAGGCTCAAGACAGGAGAAAATGTTTTCATATATGATGGTGAGGACAGCTCCCTGACTATGCAGTGGGCTCTCTTCTATTATGTCTACCTTCTAGTTCTGTTCCCACGCTTTCCCCAGGCTCAATCACAACGCCCAACCCTGGGTACCTGGCTACCCACACTTCTTTAAGTATTTTACAGTTGAAATTTTTCCTGGTCCCACTACCTGTTGGCTAATAGCTAATAATAGCAGTTATCAATTATTGAATATTTGATATCATGCTGGATGTTAGTGCTAAGAAAAAGCACTAGTATGGACATTAAAACTAATATAACCTCACCACAGCCCCAGTTAAAGACAAACTGAGGCACAAAGCAAATTACCTAACATCACAAACACAAAACATGGTATGTTGGGCTTGAGAAACCATGACCCTTACCTGCTGAGCCCATCCATAACAGTGCACCTAGGAGAAAGCCCACAAACAGATGGGTCCCAAGCTCAAGAGTGTTACCACACAATCCCAGAGCAGTGGAGTCTTTCCATCAGCCAGCCAATGGAAAGACAGCAACATGTGGTCTGTGCCCAGTGCTCAAGGAAGGTATCCTATTCACTGCCCTCCCAGGTGAGTCCTTGGTGATCTAGGTAGGCCATATGCCCTTGGGCTCAGCCTCCCAGAAATGGGAACTAAAGTGATTCCAGAATCCCTAACACTGTGAAGCTTCAGCCCACTAGTATGGTTCAGAGATCCAGCTCTGCCAATGTTGTCTAACCCTGACTGACACCTGAATTTCTTCAGCTTGCAAATATGATCTGCTTTACTGTTTAAGGATGCATCAGGAAATGTAGATAAAGGGTACCTGTCACACACTGTCTCCCTACCTCCTGAAGCCACTTAATATGACAACTATTATCAGCCAAGTAGTATCTGGTTAGCCTACCAGAAACCCCGGCTTGTCCCATCTGAACAATGGGCTCCAGGCTACTGTTTCCCAGACCCTGCCAGGATACCAACCCCTCCTTTACTCATGCACTTGGGTCTTATTCAAAAACAGTCCCTTGAACCATGGCACTGATCCTGCTCAAAGGCACCATTGCCCAGACCTAGGAGATCAGGTTCTCCATAGAATAAGACTCCTTGTGAGAGATCCTGAATAAAGCTAAGTACTGCCTGTCCCCTATGGACATTATGAATCGCTGGTCACTCCCTGTCCAGTGGGCAAGCTTCCAGCCAGTTCCAGAGTCCTTCCCTTTCCATTTAGTTCCAGGTCTGTAAGTCTGCAAAAGACAGGATTTCTAACTACTCATTTATTATACTCATTTAATGGGAACACCTTCCCATTCAGTCCTCCTGCTAAGTGTCTGAAGTAAGTGAACAGTCTGGGCACACCAGAATCAAATGTCATCAGCAACAGCATTACTATTAATACCACTCTGTATTTATTAGTACATTATAACAGATACACATAAATGTAGCTCTGGGAAGTCATTATCCCCATTTCATAGGAAAAGTAGTGAAGGCACACCGGCGTCAAGGAGCTACTTAAGGAAGCGGAAACAGGAGTAGAATAATTCAGAAGGTAAGCTTAGCAGGCAGATAAAAACTTGAATCTGAGTTGTGGGGATGGAACCAGCTATGTGGCTTCAGCAGGTAAGTTTAAAATTGGACAGTTGGACCTCAAGGATTGGTGGGTGCAGTAAATGAGGTAATCCATGTAAAATGCTCTGCCCAATACTGGACTCATAGAAGGACTCAGTCATTTATTAGAATTGTTAATATCAAAAATGTCCATGACAGAATCAAGCCTCCCTTGTTAACAGTGTCCTTTTCTGTGGCCATCCCACTCTGCCACAGCAAACAGGCATGCGGGACTCCCCAGGTGCCCACAGCAGCTCTGCTCACAGTGACTGCTGCCTCCTTCTGCTAGGTGGAAAAAATGAGCTGAATGGAGCCAGGGACAAGGAGGGGTGGAGAGAAAGGAAAGGCAGAAAGAATACAGAAAAAGGAACGAACGAACAAACAAACAAAATCAGCTGTAGCTTGGGGATTACCTGAAAGATGGAAGACAGCAACTGCTCAGCCTATGCTGGACCAAGATCAGTCTCCAGGTTTTCCTCTTCAACTTCAGCTCCAGCAGCTTCTGTCTCCCTCCTTCCCTCCCTCTCTGAACATCAGCCTCCAGCCTCCCTCCTTCCCTGGGCCAACCCTGGCTGCTGTTCCTGAGCATGGGCTTGGCTGCCTGCCTGGACCCAGGACTGGAGCTGGTGGCACTGATAGGCTGAGGGCAGTCCTGGAGGCTGTGATCCCTGCAGGTGGCTCTGACCCAAAGAGCAACCAGGAAGCTGCTTCCATCTCTCACGGAGTTCTGTGAAGTGACAATCAGGCTAGTCCCTGTTTTCTAGGACTTCCTGTCTACTGCTGAGAAAAAAAATTCTCTTGTTTGGGGAACTAAACAACCATTAAGAGTTAAGTCACACAGACACAGTGCAAAAGGAGACAGGAAAAGGAGAGACAAGTGTGAACTCGTGTTACAGAAAGAAATGTGGAGGGACTAACGAGGAGGAACTCACAGCTGTGGGACATGGGTTGCATACTTCACACACATCCTCACCTTCACACTTCCTAACCACTGGACCATCAAAGCTTGTACACATTAGGAAACAGGTTTCTTCACTAGTCAGCACTGGGGCTAGGAAATGAAACCAGTCTGTCAGACCGCAAGGCCTGTTCCAAGTCCTTCAAAGACTGGAGCATGGAATGGAAAGGAAGGAGGCAAAGGGCACATCCATCTGGTTCATGTTGAGAGGTGATTTTAAAATATGTATTGATAGACCTGGCTGGTGTAGCTCAGCGGATTGACCATGGGCTGCAAATTGAAGGGTGGCAGGTTCAATTTCCAGTCAGGGCACATGCCTGGGTTGCTGGACAGGTCCCCAGTGGGGACCACATGAGAGGCAACCAAACATTGATGTTTCTCTCCCTTTCTCCCTCCCTTCCCCCTCTCTTTAAAAATAAATAAAATTGAAAAAATAAAATATGTATTAATAGCAGTATCTTTTAAGTTACAAATATTCACTGAGGAGACTGATATAAATTGTCACATTTAACTAAGTACAACACTATGCGGAAGAGAATATAATCTTCCTTTTACAGAGAGGAAAATGAATAGAGATTAAGGGATTTGGCAGAAGGTCGTATGCCAGTCTATAAAGGAAAAAGGATTCCAGCCCTGGTGTCTGATTCTAAATGTGCCATTCTACTTCACTAGCCTTACTCTGTTCTGTCTGCTAGGATGTATGCCAGGATACACCCTTCCCCTAAGGAGATGATAATGCCCAAGGAGAAAAGATACATTACCAACACCTGGGTGTTCTCGAGGGGTAGTCAGTCAACAGGAACAGAGTCAACTCCCAGGAAGCCTTCAGTTCTAGTCTGGGATCTCCCTGAGCGATGTGTGTACCCTTGAACTGGTCATTTAACCTCCCTGAATTTCTGGGATCCTAACATTGAAATATGGGGTCTGGACTATTGTAGGATTACCTTTGCTTTTTGTCACCCAGAGAGGATAAAGTTCTAAATTTGCAAGCCTTCTGAGGATAGACACTATCCTCCTTAGTGAACAGTTCTTACGCTTCTTGCCCAAGCCTATGAAAGCCAACAGAAAATCAGGTAAGACCAAAAGGAGAGTGAAAGCAGGGCTACACCAATCAGAACAAGGTGTGAAAAATTACTCTGTTGTTCCAGCCTTCCCGCTCTTTCCTTAATCATCTTAGTTTGATCTCTCCAGACTCAGCAATAGACCCTGACATATGGAAAACAGACCAGAACAAGCTGGCTCCATACTGCAGCTGGTTGGTCAGGAAGCCCACTCAGAGGAATGCTATGATGGTTCCTAAAGGGAGCCTGTCACCTAAGGAAAAAGCCCTGGGAAATAAGCAGCTAAAATCAGGAGATAATTGCTAGCACCAAACACCAGCATCAGTGTCAGCAAGGCTTCCTTGAGAGAAGGGACTAATCCAATCTACACTTCTCATTCTCTTCCTATGTAGAGTCTGTTTGGAAGCAAGCAGCCACTGACAAATGCTGGTATTTCGATATATCAGCAATAAGAAATCCATCTTTCTAACTTTCAACTAAACAGTTGGTAGAGCTAGTCAGGTGCATGCTTTTCTTCCTACTTTATCTGCCAGATACTCAAAGGCCAGAGAACATGAGGACATGAGTTCCTTAGCTCCTCATTGGCTGCCAGGCGCTGAAGCCGCTGCACAACAACAGCCATCCCTATGGGGAGTCTCAAAGCCAAGTTCACAAGGGCCCCTGTTCTCACCAGGCAGCTGCAGAAGCTGAACAACCAACCAAGAAAAGGCTGGGACTGACAGGTGCCCATTTGTAAGTTACTTCCTAGAAAGTAAATTTGCAAAATTAATGAGGAGGAAGGCTGAGCACTGTAAATGTAATCGCTTGCTGTCACCTGGAACTTGGGACTTACAAGATCATCTTTGGAAATTAGGTCTTATCCAGAGTAAGTTAGGAGGGGAAGCTGTTCCTTCTGGTAAAGCACACAGGCCCCATCTGCTGCTATTTTCATGCTTTTAAACAGCTTTTTGTCCTAAAATGGACTGTGGCAGCATGCTAAGACAAGAGTTGTAATTAGGGTTGGTAGGAACATGTGACTTTCTACATCAACCAATCTTAAAAGTGAAAAAAAAAAAAAAAAAAAGAGAGAGACAGAACTAGGATGAAGGGAGAGAAGAAGGTAGGGAAGAGAAAAAAATTTTGAAGAAAATAAACCAATTGGTTATGTTTCTGTAAAATAATCTTAGCTCCTAAGACCAACCAGGTTTGCACAAAGTAATTTTTCTTTTCTTTTTAACATGTTCTTACCATTTCTTACCTTGCATACTTCAAATACACTAATAAGACTATCTATCCAGTTAAGTCCTGAGGACTGATGACTTCCAGCCAAGATGGAGGCGTAGGTGGACACACTGTGCCTCCTTCTCACAACCAAAATTAAGGACAACACAAATTTAGAAACAACAACAACAACAAAAAAAACACAACAGAACAGATAGAAAATTGGATTATACGGAAGTTGGACAATGATTCACCCAGATTGGTAATAGGGGCAGATTCGGTGGCTGGTGGAGCAGGATTGCTAGTGGTCCCAGACATGCAGGCAGCAGTTGGCACACCTCAGGCATGCAGGGGGCAGTTAGCAGACCTGGGTGTGGGGAGGCAATGAGAAGACCCAGTGACGTGCACAAGGCGGCTGACAGCGGTCACACATTCACACACAGATAAACCAGGAAAAGGGGCAGCAAGACAGACTGCCCAACCCAAGGCCCTGGCTCTGGGAAATAAAGCCTAAAAGCACCGATTGAAAACACTTGTGGGAGGATCGCAGTTGATTCCCAGTCAGGGCACATGCCTGGGTTGCAGGACAGTTCCCAGCAGGGGACGCACAAGAGGCAACCATACATTGATATTTCTCTCCCTCTCTCCTTCCCTTCCCCTCTAAAGATAAATAAATCAAATCTTAAAAAAATTAATTTAAAATGAATAAAAGTTAAAAAAAAAAAAAGAAAACAAAACACTGTATGTGGGGGTTGAGGTGCCAGGAGAGAGTCCCAGCCTCACAGAGGGGACTGAAATTCAAGAGAGAGGAGAGCAAGCACCACTGTTCCCTCTCTGAACCAGCCCCCACATACAGTGTCACAACTCTGTGATTGGGTTGCCCCGCCCTGGTGAACACCTAAGGCTCCACCCCTCATACATAACAGGTGCTACAAGACCAAAAAAGAAGAAGAAAAAAAAAAAAAATGGCCCAAACGAAAGAACCAATCAAACCACCAGAACCAATACTTCTAAGCGACCAAGAGATAGCCAACTTATCAGATGCACAGTTCAAAGCCCTGGTGATCAGGATGCTCTCAGAATTGGTTGATTTGGGCTGCAAATTAGATGAACAAATGAAGGCTACAATAAGTGAAATGAAGGAAAATGCACAGGGAATCAATAGTGATGGGAAGAAAACTGGGACTCAATTCAACGAAGGAAGGAAGAAAGAAACAACCAAACAGAAAGGAATGAAGAAACAAGAATTCAAAAAAATGAGGAGAGGCTTAGGATCCTCCAGGGCGTCTTTAAATGTTCCAACATCCAAATTATAGGGGTACCAGAGGGAAAGAGGAAGAGAAACAAGTGGAAAACTTATTTGAACAAATAATAAAGGAGAACTTCCCCAATCTGGCAAAGGAAATAGACTTCCAGGAAGTCCAGGAAGCTCAGAGAGTCCCGAAGAAGTTGGACCCAAGGGGGGAACACACCAAGGCACAACATAATTACATTAGCCAAGATTAAAATGAAGGAGAGAATTCTAGAAGCAGCAAGGGATAAGGGGAAAGTCACCTACAAAGGAGTTCCCATAAGACTGTCAGCTGATTTCTCAAAAGAGACCTTCCAGGCAAGAAGGGGCTGGAAAGAAGTATTCCAAGTCATGACAGTCAAGCACCTACATCCAAGATTTCTCTATCCAGCAAAGCTTTCATTTAGAATGGAAGGGAAGATAAAGTGCTTCTCAGATATGGTCAAGTTAAAGGAGTTCATCATCACCAAGCCCTTATTATATGAAATGTTAAAGGGACTTAATCTAAGAAAGAGAAGATCAAAAGTATGAACAGTAAAAAGACAGGAAACTCACAGTTATTAACAACCACACCTAAAACAAAAGCAAATAAGAAAACAAGTAGAACAGGAACAGAAACACAGAAATGGAGATCACATGGATGGTTAGCAACAGGGGAGTGGGAGGAGGAGAGAGGGGGAAAAGGTACAGAGAATAAGAGAATACAGAGATGGTAGGTAGAAAATAGGGGAGGGCAAGAATAGTATGGGAAATGTAGAAGCTAAAGAACTTATGACACATGGACATGAACTAAAGGGGGGGAATGTGGGTAGGAGAGGGTGTGCATGTTGGAGGGGAATGAAAGGGGGAATGGGACAATTATAATAACATAATCAATAAAATATTAAAAAAAGAAGACCCGAGGACTGCAGCAACTAGGCTGCTAGAACAAATACTACTTGCCAAATACAGCCAAGCTAACACATACATGCTCTATAAAATTTCCAAATACAAATCATAAAGCCTTCTGGGTCTCTAGACTCCAGAACTGAACTATAAGATTAATCCCACATAACTCAAAATAACCCAAAAGGAGTCATATCACTTTACTAACCCACATTTGGAATATTTCTTGCTGTCACACTACCTACTTCTGTGCAGACAGCCCCACTGAGGGCACAGAGTCTTAGGCTGGCCACTATATGCTTTTTCTCCATCCTCTTCTGTTACTCCCCTGTTTAAAACCAGAAGGCTGGGCTGCAGTCGGTGTGTGCTGCATGGCATCATAATAAAAATGGCACACCTGCCACACTCTTCATCTCTGATTTTAAGCTTGGAGCTTGTCTTCTTACCTAGCAGATGGATACCTTGGACCCTGGGGAAGGGAGACCACTGACCAGGCACAAATTCCCTGCTTCCATTAGCATGTGGATACCAGCCACTCAGGTTGAGGATGATTAATCCTCATCACCCAATTACCACACCAACTATTCACTTTTCAGTCATCTTTTCAGGAATTCAGTTGTCAGTAACTGACTGAAAAATAATTAACTGGAGATGATACTTTTTTTTGCATCTAAGCCAAAGAAAGCCAAGAAAGGAAATTGTGAAATGAATCAAGAGATGAGGAAGGAACCCCATACAAAGATGACATGCCTTAAAGGGGTACGTGAGTGACCACAAATGTCTCCATGTGATTCCCAGAGCCACATTTCCTCTAAGGAGGCCTCAGATTCACCACACAGTAATTCATTAGTCTCTTAAAATGTTTGCTAATTCTTTAAGGAAAAAAACCCAAATCCATTAAGGCCGCATTTACCAGTTTCTTCCTAGGGGCCCAAGATGGTAGCTGACTATTAATGCATAGTTAGCAGGAAGAGTAAGAGGGACAGAAAAAAGATTTGCACAATCAAAGAATATCTGTTTTCAGCTACCCCAGTAAGCTAGCCAGAGAAGGGATGCCACTAAACTTTCTCTCACACTGCCAAATTTAGAAGCATTCCACATTATTATATAAAGTTTAGAAAATACAAAGCAAAAGGAAAAGAAAATCCCCTAGTAACCTGCCACCCACAATTAATATGTGGGAGTCTATCCACACAGTCTCTTCTATGAGCACACATAGGTGGCACACAGCGATGGATGGCACCCATGCTTGTACATATTATGCACATGGAATTTTTAAACAAAACTGGGCTGTAGTGTACATCCTATTTTGCAAACTTTTTGATATACCACTTCGGTATATCAATATGCTCATCTCATACAATGCTTTTAAAAGAGCATCAATTCAATGGTAGTACTAGCATTACTACTAATGCACCAGCCATTTCATGTAAGCCACAGACTATTTATATTCTACTATTCAACCTGTCAAAACTTTGGTGCTGTACTGCAAAAGGGGCACAAAAAGGTTGAGACTCTTAAAACATATTTAATAGTCAGGTAAGTCTTCCACAATTTGTTCATTTAATCCCATTGTTGGAAAATAATGGGACAATAAACAGGATATGCAGCTAATAAACTAAAATCTTTATAATTATT
This sequence comes from Anoura caudifer, assembly GCA_004027475.1. Lineage (NCBI taxonomy): Eukaryota > Metazoa > Chordata > Mammalia > Chiroptera > Phyllostomidae > Anoura > Anoura caudifer. The sequence continues at coordinate 45,293 of PVKU01000759.1, read as the reverse complement.
TCCTGAGAACAAATTCCTAGAAGTGAAACCAACAAATCAAAGTATATGCAAAAAAATTATACAAATTATCCAACATGAATTCCAAAAAAGTAGTGACAACTCACATAACGGCAGTATATTATAGTGTATATTTCTCCCAACATCATCTTGTAATACTGGCCACCTAATTAAATTTTTAAAAAATCCTTACCCAAAGCACATTAAGATATTGTCTTTAAGGAAAAATATCAAACTGCCAAAGGAAGATGGAAAACAAGTAAAGAAGGAAACCACTTGCTTCACTATAAATCACTTCAGAAAGGCTGCCAAATCCAATGGTTCCAGTTCTAAGGACTGCAAGGCAGTGTTGGTAAATAGTGATTAGGGGCAGGCGTTGAAGGGCAGAAAGAGATTAATCATAAGGACATCTTTCATTTATATATGAATTTCCCAAATTTATTCCTTCAAATGAAAATCAACCTCTCTCCTTTGCCCCCCCCCCTAAAAAAAAAAGGAAGACGAAGAGAAATGATGATTCCCATACTAAAGTCTGATGAATACTAGTCCCCCTATTATACAGGTTTAGCATCAAGGGTAGAAGGGTCCGGCCAATGTACCAGCCAGAACCTGAGGGAAATCACATTCCCAGGGAGCATGAGGCTTGCTCAAAATAGAACTGTGGGCCCTGGCCCAGCAGCTCAGTTGGTTGGAATGTCATTCTGTACACCACAGGTGGCAAACACAAGGCCCACAGGCTGAATCTGGCCCTCCACCTTGTTTTATCCAGCCTGGCACCTTGTTTCTACCTGCCAGCAGCGCCGAGCTCTTGCTTAACTGTTAAGGAGTAGTTACGTTTATAGTCCTAAAATTATATTCGGCCCTTAAAGATAACGGCGAGGCTGATGTGGCCCCTGGTGAAAATGAGTTTGACACACCTGCTGTACACCAAAAGGTTTCAGATTCGATTCCTGGTCAGGGCACATACAAAAGGTAACCAATCAATGTTTCTCTCTCTTTCTCTCTCTAAAATCAACCACAAATCCTCCGGTGAGGATTTAAAAAGTAAAAAGGACTGTGGAACCCCTGGAAATGATAAATATGCTGGTCTACCTTATCATATGGCCCACAGACTTATTATATGGGCTTTCTAATTCAAAATAAAGCCATGGCTACTACTACTGCATGCAGCAGAGAGTCTTTAGCCTCCCCAGCATCCAAGCTCTTCATCAGAAGACCCCTCTTACTCGCTCTTGGCCAAGTGGTAGGGTGGGGCTCATTATGGACCATGTGACTCAGGCCCAGCAAAGCTCACATGCCCCTGGCTTCAATGACTGGGTCAGGGATAAGCAGGTGACCTTTGCCAGCCAGAGTGAATTAAGTACTGCAAACACAGGAGGTTGGAGCTGTTACACTAATCTGATCAGAAACAGCCACCAGGGAAAATAATAATGCCTATCAAAGGGTTATATGGTCGCTTCTTACCACGGAAACCAAGAATAAAACACCACCAAGTGACAAAGAGAAAATGAGTTTTGAAGGCATTATTTGCACCCTGAATCCAACTGTACCTAAAGTCAGATTGAAGCCTAAATTTCAGTTATATCAGCCAATAAACTCCCCTTCTGCATAAGCCAAATGTCAGGTTTTCTGTAATAAAAGGAATTCCTGCCAAGACACAGACTCTGTTACTCACATTTCTTCTATCCACAGAACAACGAAAAGAGAAGATCTGACACCTGGACATTCTTATTCACAAACTGGGACCAACTTACAGGGCCACGATTTCAACCCAATATATCAAGGGAACCCTTATCTGAACATTAGGACCAGTAACAACAAACCTGTGCAAACTGTAAAATTCCATTACAGCTGGGCCATTAGGATGCTATTTACAAGATGATATGACAAATGGGCTAAAATAACCTTTCCAACATCAATCTTTGCAGCCTTGGGCCTCCTTCAAGCAGATATACAGATGCTTTAGTCTGTTGTGCATACATTTTCTCTCATCTTTACATTCCAAGAAGAAACCTTCTTCCAGCACTCAAATGCTACATGAAAGGCCATAAAGCCAAAGTTCCTGGAAATTTCTTTGTGCAATAACAATATGACCAATCTTTAGATATTAACAGATAAATTTGATCACAGCCACATCCTATGAAACTGAAAAACCAGATCTGACCAGAACTTGGCTACCCTCTTGGTTTCAATTACTATTACTGAAATAATTTCTCTTTGGTTTCAAGTACTAAAAATGCTGTTTAGAAAATATTTAGGTTTTGAAGTCAGTGATAGGAAATGCTCTTGTCCATGTATCTCTATTGAAAATAAAGTTCCCTGTGGGCTGAAACTTGAGGCCCCAATAGAATAGTTACTGATTTCTCAAATGTGTGCCCCTATGGCCGAAGGGTATATTAACATTTGTAAAGATAAGCAAATAATTAAATTGAAATAGAGATCTAGACCTGACAGCTGGCACCATGGAAAGGAAGACATCTGATGATCCCAGCCCAGTCCCTGCCCACTTCATGCCAAAGCTGCCGTCACCTAATGGCCATTGCAATGCTGTCTACTATAACTCTGTGCTGGAAGAGGGTGTAGGAAGTAAATGGTAATGGAAAAACTACAATAAAGAAAATGTAAAATGATTATAATAAAAAAAAGAAAAACCCTATGTGCCAACAGCAGGGCCCTATTAAAAAAACACACACACACACCATGAAAAAATCCTAAAATCAGCCCTTTTCATGACTTCAGCAGGAGGCCGAGTTTACGATACCCATTTTCGGAGGCTGCTTGTTGACCCAGACATAACTGGCTACTCCTCCTGGCCTTGTGACTCTAAAAGCACCCTTTGAACCCAAAGCAGCCCCTGAGCATTGAGGGCCTTAGCCCCAGTGTTTACAGCAATCAGGAAAGCTTCAAGGAAAAGTTTCTTCACAAGACTCATGAGAACCCAACGGTACCCACAGGCCGCCTGGGCATGGTGGCTGCCCTCACCTTTACACTTGCACCAGGGTTAGAGCCAGCACTTCCAGCTCATGATGCCTACCTGGATAGACACCCAGGGCTTTACAATCTCAGCCATCTTGCTGTGTTTGGCTGCATCCGCTCTTAAATCTCAACCCTAATCCTGCAGTCTGGCCTTGAAATCTCCACAGAGTTTATTCCCAGGCCTAGGAGCAACCACAGTCCTGCCACCAGACTTATTCCCTCCCCTGACAAGCTCCTGTGTCAATGGGGGAGGAATTGGCCAACTGGGTACCTGATTTTTTTTTTTCCCAAGAATCTTAGGTTCTGTTCCATTTGGGTGTTCCATACTTCTATTTCTGCTGTACCTTCTCCACCCCTTACTTCATAAACTCCAATCTGCTTGAAGGAGGAAAAGAAACAAAATCCTAACATCAGCCAGCAGTACTATCAGCCGTTTTGGTCATCAATACCTTCAAAAATGTGAACACAGTTTTGGACCCCAACACACACTCAGACTCGGTGTCCTGTGACTGGGGACCATGAGATGATGTGCATCTTCTCAGAGGCATCTGTACTGCAGCCCCACCCTACCCTCCCTCCACTCAACACCAGCTGGCCCTGAAGTGTGTGCCTTCTGGAAGAGCAGGCCATGCTCTGGATGCAGAATGACTGGGCTTGTCCAGCCAAGCTCTTCTGTGCCCCAGCACACACCTAATCACCCTGTGCTTCCATTTCCTCACCTGGAGGTTAGGGAAATCAGAGGGTCCTTGGTATCAGATGGGTCTCAGCTCAAATGCTGAGATGCATTCCTGTCCAATCTAAAGAATCATCTCACTCTCATCCAGCACAGTACTTTATTTCTTCACAGCACAGGCCATTCTCACTCTCTGAAATTCTTATTTGTTGACTTATTTATTGTCTGGTCCCCCACCAGAAAGTGACTACCTCAGGAACAGGAATTTTACCTGTCCAGTTCTTGATCCTATGTACCTCAGTTACGCTACATAAGCAATGTTTGATAAATAGCTGTTAAATGGATAATAATCACTGATATATACTGGGAACTTCTGTTGAAGGCACTAGTCCATGTACTTGGAATGCCTTAAATGGTGACTAAATAAGTGAGTCCAACATACTGAGCACTATTCTTAGCATAGTTATTTAGTACAGGTGACCCTTGAACAACACCGGTTTGAACTGTATGAGTCAACTTACCTGGAATTTCTTTTTTTAAATCTGTACTGCATTTTCTCTTCCTTTGGATTTTCTTAACGACACACCAATTCTGATTATATGATGTTACCAAATACTCAACAGCAAAGGGAATGGAGCCCTAAGGGTTCTTCATTGCCTCTCTCAAGAATAGGTTCCTAAGGTTCGGTTTCTCCTAGACCCCATCCTCCCAGCACTGCCCACCTCACCTCATCACTTCCCAGATGTGATACCAGCACAGCTTCTCGGCCAGTAGTATGTGTTCTTTCTCTCCTCACTCAAGCAGACTTTCATCTCAAACAGAGCAAAAGCCAAACTGGCAAGTTAAAAAAGGGAGATGTCATCCTGTCATGCCTCCTTTGACCTGCACCTCAGTCCCTTGAAGAAAATTCAATTATTAATGGCCATCAATCCCACCTCTGTTAGCAAGGAGAGGTCCAGAGGGTGTAGTGAAGCCACGGCTAAGTAGCATCCCAGGATGCTCCCAGGTTTGCCAGTGGGTGAGCCTCAATGAGAAACTCTTTCGTGCTGGTCTGAACTGCATCTTCTCTACCTCAGTTAACAAAGGCAGCCCACTCAAAGTGTCTGCAGATACCAGAGCAAAAGCCAGCAGCTTTTCTGAATACTGCACATTGAATTCAAAAGACTCACAGCCAGTTTTATACCCTGAGATATTGTATCTTATTCCACTCATATTTACTGAATTTGCTTGATAACAGAGAGGCTTTTGATAACAGAGATAACTAACAGCTGAAGCAGGCACCATTGTCTGCTTTGGGAGATGAGAGATGTGGACCATCAAGGTCCTCCATCTCTCCAGAACCACTGGAAACAATGGGCTATATCTCAGATGACAGCAAGAAAAGGCCAAGAACTAAAGTCATAATCAGGGCCATCAAAGCCAGATGCAGCTGCCAAAAAGCAAAGGGCAGACTCCACCTCCACTGGGTGGCAGGTCCACACATTCTGCTCTCCCCATGAAACACCCAGCTCCTGTTCCCCCCACCCCCAGGACTAGTAATAATATTTGGGATAGCAACACTGGTGACTTTTCTAGGAGAATGTTTTACAAAAACAGAGCGTCCAATTTTAGGTCTAAAATCAAAAAGAAAAATAGCCAGAATTAGAAGTTTGTTTTAACACAAAACATTGAAAAATTACAAGTTTAAGCACTGGTAGCTGGGGACAGGAATCACACTACCACATTTCTCAGTAAGTCAAAAAAATAGTACAAGCTTGTCTGACACTGGACGGCCACAGTAATAGAATTAAGAAGTCCATTGGTGTCAGGTAATGGAAAACCAAAGTGACATTTCCTTCAGGAGTGACACAAATGAATAGCTATAGCAACTGACAAGACAGAAACATTAATTTACCTTTTTTGAGATTAGTCAAAGAGAAAATGTTTGAAACCCTAAACATGACTCATTTTTCAGAAGTTAAATCAGCTTAACAGGGGAAAAAAAGCCTTCTAAGCTATTAATAAATCACAAGCGAAATATCTCTGAATTTCTAACACCCATTCTTGATTAACATACCTTTTGTCAAAACAAAAGCCAAGTACAGGCACTTAACAGTAAGTTGCTACCCTTTCAGTTATGAGAATCACTCTGGTGGACCTAGATGGGAACAAAAATTAATATTCAGGCCTAAATGAATAGTGTTATGATAGTAAGATAATAAAGACCTCCCCAAAGGGCTTCTGGGTACCATAAATTATGTAACAAATCCACTTCTGCCAGGCAGCCAGGATTAGCTCCTACTCACCCAGAGTACCACTCCGTATCTGAGTGGAAGGTAGCGTTAGCATCCCCCACTGATCCGGCAAAAGACAGTGTTCTCACTGCACATCAGTCTGCTGACATCAACTACTCATTGCAAAAGAAGTCAACCTTGCAATCTTAAAACAACTTTGCTACTTGCTTCTTCCCAGTCAAAAACTTTTTATAAATACAGGAAAGAAAAATATTTCATTAATAAGTTCTTCTGACTGAATTTTTAAAATCATCCACTATCACTTTTTATTATTTGTTTCCATTACACATTCAAGGTTTAAATGCGTTGCACATTATTTACTCCCAGAGAACATAAACACTTGTGACTCTCAAGCACTCAAAGATGACAAGTACATGACTTCTAGCCAAGATGGAGGCGCAGGTGGACACACTGTGCCTCCTCACACAACCAAAATTAAGGACAACAAAGATTTAGAAACAAGAAAACAACCAGAACTCATAGAAAATTGAACTGTAGGGAAGTCTGACAACCATTCATCCAAACCGGTAAGGGGGGTGGAGTCACAGCAGGAAAAAGCGGAGGTTGACAGACCAGGGGCGCAGGGAAGCAGCTAGTGGACCCGGGAATCGGTGGCAACAGGCAGACCCAGTGAGGTGGCAGAAGGTGGCTGGCTAACCAGACTGTCCTACATTTGCATGCAAATAATCCAGGCAAAAATGGGGAGAGAGAAAGACCTCACAACCCAGGGCCCCAGTGCCAGGAAATAAAACCTAAAAACACTGATTGAAAACACTTGTGGGGGTTGAGATGCTGGGAGAGACTCCCAGCCTCACAGGAGAACTCGTTGGAGAGACCCACAGGGTCCTAGAATGTACACAAGCCTACCCACATGGAAATCAGCACCAGAAGGGCCCAACTTACTTGGGGGAAGCGGCGGAAGGGACTGGAATCCGAGAGAGCACGCAGGAAGCGCCACTGTTCTCTCTCCGACCCTGCCCCCACATACAGCCTCACTATCCAGAGACTGGGCTGCCCCACCCTGGCAAATACCTAAGGCTCTACCCCTCACTACGTAACAGCTGTGACTAGACCAAAACAAAAACAACAACAACAACAAAAAACCCCAAAATGGTTCAAACAGAAAAACAGATCAAAGCCCCAGAGCCAATTCATCTAAGCGACCAAGAGATAGCCAACCTATCAGATGCACAGTTCAAAGCCCTGGTGATCAGGATGCTCACAGAATTGGTTGATTTTGCTCACAAATTAGATGAATAAATGAAGGCTACAATAAGTGAAATGAAGGAAAATGCACAGGGAACCAGTAGTGATGGGAGGAAAACTGGGACTCAAATCAATGAAGTGGACCGACCAGAAGGAAGAAACAAACAAACAAACAAAAAGAAAAGAATGAAGAAACAAAAATTCAAAAAAAGGAGGAGAAGCTTAGGAACCTCCAGGACATCTTTAAACATCCCAACATCCTAATTATAGGGGTACCAGAAGGGGAAGAGGAAGAGAAACAAGTGGAAAACTTATTTGAACAAATAATAAAGGAGAACTTCCCCAATCTGGCAAAGGAAATAGACTTCCAGGAAGTCCAGGAAGCTCAGAGAGTCCCAAAGAAGTTGGACCCAAGGAGGAAAACATCAAAGCACGTCATAATTACATTAGCCAAGATTAAAATGAAGGAGAGAGTTCTAGAAGCAGCAAGAGATAAGGGGACAATCACCTACAAAGGAGTTCCCATCAGACTGTCAGCTGATTTCTCAAAAGAGACGTTCCAGGCAAAAGGGGCTGGAAAGAAGTATTCCAAGTCATGACAGTCAAGGGCCTACATCAAAAATTGCTCTATCCAGCAAAGCTGTCATTTAGCATGGAAGGGCAGGTAAAGTGCTTCTCATATAAGGTCAAGTTAAAGGAGTTCATCATCACCAAGCCCTTATTATATGAAATGTTAAAGGGACTTAACTAAGAAAAAGAAGATAAAAAGTATGACAGTAACAAGACAGCAAACTCACAGCTATTAACAAACCACACCTAAAACAAAAGCAAACTAAGCAAACAAGTAGAACAGGAACCGAAACACAGAAATGGAGATCACATGAAGGGTTACCAACAGGGGAGTGGGAAGAGGAGAGAAGGGGAAAAGGTACAGAGAATAAGTAGCATAGACGGTAGGTAGAAAATAGACAGGGGAGGGCAAGAATAGTATGGGAAATGTAAAAGCTAAAGAACTTATGACACATGGACATGAACTAAAAGGAGGGGATTGTGGGTGGGAGGGGGTATGCAGGGTGGAGGGGAATGATGGGGGTGAAATGGGACAACTGTAATAGCATAATCAATAAAATATATTTTAAAAAATGACAAGTACATAGAACAGAAAGGATGTCACTGTTTCAGTGACAGTATCTTAGACTGCCAGTCCCAAGAAGGCAGGGAGTGCATGTATGGTAACATGAAGAGGGCTAAGTGACATCAAACAACACTTTCTAAAGATTCAAATGAAAAATAAACACCTACCGTGTGCCTAGTGCACTATGTAAATCTACATACATGCACAGTACTAAACTTTCACATGATCTTGTCTACAAATACTTACATGAAGTTTACTATGTGCCAGTCTGTTTTCAAAACATTTTACACCTATCAACTAATCCAACAATCCAACAATAATACTGTATGAGTTAGGTATTGTCATCATGATTTTATAGATGAGAAAATTGAGGCACAGAATGTATAAGGAACTTGCCTAAGGGCACCAAGTGGCAAAGCTAAAATTCAAACCCATGTTTTACTCTTTCTCAAAATTAAGGTTAATCCTTTTTTAAAATCTGGAAGTTTAAACTGACCCTTTCAAAAAGTATACTACAATAGAATGGGGTTCTTTGTTTGGTATGCTTAAGTCTTTCAGTCACTGCGAAATGAGAGACTGAACTAGACCAGCATCTTTCAAACTTTATCTGCAACCTTCAGTGAGAACAACACTTTACATACTCACCAAATAAATCAGTACATATGTAACTCCAAAGTTTCTTACAGCAGCACCCTCTCTCAGTTCTATGGTGCACTCTATGCTTTTTATTTTGGGGGGGTGGGGGATTGGTGTTAAATTATTGGTTATAACCTAATTAGATATGACCCACAGTAAGAAAATCTCAAGATTAAACTTAAAGACTTCCTCCAATGGCTTCATTGTGCCAGATACACAACTAGGTATTTTATAGCGGTTATAGCAGTTAATCCCCACAGTTACTCTATGAGGTTGGTACTACTGATATTCCCCTTCTACAGATGAGAAATAAGCTCAGAAATAGAGCATCTTACTCAAGTTCCTACATTGTGGCACAGAGCTCACCAAACATTCCATCTGCTCCCCCAGTTTCCCAGCTTTTTAGTTAGATGGGGAAATATGCCTATTTTGGGCCAACAGGCTGTAAGCAGATGTGACACCTAGAATTTCCAAACCCAAGCACAGAGCTGGCATGTGACATCCCAGCCATCTTGTCCCCTGTCATGGGGACCAAGACAGTCCATGACAGTTGAAGATAGAACAGCCTGGCTCTCTAAGTGATTGTATAAAGCAAGCACCCTTCAGCCTACTGACCCATGTGGAACCTGGGTCAGTAGGCTGAATAAACTTTTATCAGACTCAAACAAACTTTGTAAATTCCAACTCCTCAGTAATTCTACAGCTCAGGCCCCTGCCATCTTTACTGCGGTACCCTCACAAAGAGTTTAATCTAGTCTTTTCTCCAATCTCTCTGCTACTGGACTGATCTAAAATACACACACCCACACACATGCTCCAAGGGAGTATGCCATGATTTAACAGTACCTCTTTATGTATACAATGAAACTCAAACTCAAGAAAGCACACAAGGCTCTTCTGAATTTGGCCTTGACTCCTGTCATTCTCCCCCTCATTCCACAGGCATCCTGAAACATCTGCCATTCCCAAGATGCCATGGCCCCTTGTGCCACTCGAGTTTTACGCATGCTGTTACCTCACTTCTGCTTGGAAGATCTCCTCACTCTCTAGCATTGGTCTTTCAAGACCAGTTCAGACTTTACCTCCAACAGGACACCTCTCCTGTCCTAGAGACACTCTGTCCCTCCACACCTTCCATGACAGCACTTACAGTTTTTAGTACTGACTGTGCATTTTCTAATTGTTCTAACGTCTGTAACTGTTAGGTGTATTTTCCTACCACACCGTAAATGTCCTTAAAAACCAGATCCACAATAGGCACTCAAATGTATTGGTATAACTAGCAAAACATAAAAATATTTCTTTTTCTTGAAACATCATGTATCCAATTCTAAGATCAGTCTTTAAGAAAAATTCAGACTGTATATACTTCACTTTGAATTCAATAGTGAGGAACTCAAATTTGGAGGCCAAATTTTTCTAGCTTACAAGACTGCTTTTGAGTTTCAGAAGTCCCCTATGAATGATCCATATTCTGTCTGGGAAAGCTGGTTCACTGCTCACATACATCTAACTTGAGAACTACCATAGTCTGTTTCTTAGAGAAAACCTGTATCTATAGCGAAAGCTTGAGAAGTGTTAAAAGTGTGTTTTTAAAAGCTGTGTTCTATTAAGCTGCTATTATTAATAAAAAACTCTTTTGCTTAATCGGGTGGTCAGAAGTACTAAATACAGAGACCCTCAGAGCTTGGTATTGAAAGAATCAATTTATTTACTATGCAAATAGCAAAGCTAGAAACCAGAAAGAGGGGGAAGTTAGGCTTAAACTGCTCAGAGGAAAGGAAAAACTGTCCCCTCCCAAATGTGGAAAAAGCAACCAGACAGATTTTTACCTGTTACATAAATTTTTATTATCTCTTTCTGTTAGGCCAAGCAAATGGTTGTGAGTTGGAAACAGAAATGCAAATGCTCAGATAAATTAAGCAATTCCATTTCTTTGCCTGGAAAGGTTTAAAGAAAGTCTTCAATTACACATTTTTATTTTTTTTACTTGAATAACCATGAAATTTCCAGTTTCCAACAACCTGAAAGGGCTTTATTTTAGAAATGAAAAGACTACAGATAAATTACAAGGTTAGTCTGTCCTGAGAAGACCAGAGTGAGTGGTGCTAGAAACATGTAAGAATGGCTAGAGAAGATCTGACTCCACCACTATATGTGTACATGTCTTATTTTGATCTAAGTTATATTTAATCTTTTCAAATGTGTGGCCTTGAATGCTTATACATGGACATTATCCTGCCATGGAGATAATTATTTTTATGATAGGGAATGAATATTGTTTCTTATGGCTCTCCTCTTCAAAAGTCCAACTACTCAGCTGCCATAGGAGATCTTAACCAAGATTCATTGATCCAATGGCAATTTCCCAAGAAGAAAAGGAAATGAACAGCCTCACTCTGGCTTTACAAATCCTAGTCTACAGACCAAGGACAAATGTCACACCTCCCGCCCATCCCTCCTGAGAATTCCTCCACACTTACCAGGAATTATCCATAAATAATGACTAACAACTGTTTCAGAAACCTGACATCTACCTTGTGTAAGGAGTTCTTGTGAGTCTGTGCAAAGGATGAACATCGTGAAATAGATTTTAGTGAGAAGAGATTTTTAATCCTGCAAAATACAGCCTTGAGTACAGACTTTTCCCCTTTCCCAATGCACCAAATAATACAGCTCACCACTTCTCTCAGGAGACAAGACAGTATGAACGACAAGGCAGCCGGCAGTAAACTTTAAAGCAAGTTTACTAACTTTTCTAGATTTCCATTCCCCTACTAAATCAATACTTTTCAACTTGTTTTCAGTCTCAAAATACTCTATTTAACTGAAATCTCATGAGGAAATCCAATATAACAACATTAAGATAACTTTCAGAGTGAAGCATAGTGGGATGAAATGGAAGGAAGACATCAAAGCCCGCTCATCCCTGCATTCTCTAGCAATGACCCCTGAGAGGGGTCCCCGAAGACCAGTTTGAAAAATATGACACTAGATACATTCTAAGGTTTTTTCAGAATCTTCTTCCTGCTTCTTGCTCAACTGGAGAAAGAGGAATTAACTGCATTCAATATACTTAATGATGTAACTTCAGTCTTATTCAGAATCAAAATTATAGGTCATACGCCAACCCACTTTAGGCAAAAACTGCAGAGTCCAAACCCTTCACCAACTGACAAGAGATAATAAGCTATAACTAAAGTCTGCTGTCTTGATAGGATGGAAACAATCTGCTAATCAGATAAGGGAGCAAATGTTTCTGACAGTCTTTTAGACTAACAAGCAGAGACTGGAGCAGTGGTTACAAAAAAATGCTAAACAAACATCTCCAAAAATGAGAAGTCCTACACTGTGCAGTGTTGCTATCCAAGATCCTCAGCCATCATATCTAGTCTGGATCTACAGGCCTCAGTGACACAATTATTTCCAGTATTCATGAGCCCTCCAGCAGAGCAGGGCAGAACAGGAAATAGATGAGGCTTCCCAATGCTATGCAACCTAAGCTTCCATGCTGCAATTCAGCCAGAAACCCAACAATCTAGCACAGCTCACAGGACACTCCAGAGCAGGCCAAGCCCTCAGGAGGAACCATCAACAGGATGCCCTGCCAACCCCTGCAATCAGGTTGGTATGGGGTGGAGCACTAGCCATAGGTGGCTTATTTTGCCACAACAAAAGCAATTCACCATGGAAGAATGATTTACTGAGTTTCCTTATTTTTGAGGTACAGTATTAAAATAAGGTCTCATTTGCACCATTTAAAAAATCACTTGGCATTCTGCCCCTCCCATTTTCTCCTTTCAACATCACAAATTTGAAGAAATAGAGTTTGGGCCACTTTCAAAGTTTTCTCTTGTTACTTCACTAAATTATCTTAAATTCTATTTTGTAGTTATTTGCCAATCAAATAGTCAGGTGCTGTGGTAATCTCCTTGTAAACCCCCGAAGAAATAGGACCCTCCCTTACCTAGAAAAACAGACATGAGAACTAGTGAAACTTGATTTTAATCCAAAGACACTAACTCAATTAAACACAATGCTCTACTGTGCAAAGAGCTTCAGAATATTTAGGAAAAGCTGATCCTGGTTCACAGGTATCAACATCTATTAACAGATACAAAGAGGTAATTAAAGAGTTAACAGTTAATTACCACTGTTTTCAATCTGAGTTACCCCACCTTCACTCAGATCAACTGGCAGCCAGTGTGCAATTCCATTATACAGCACACCTACCAAAACAGTAGCAAAATCCGATTAATTTAAAGCATCTACTGCAATGCAAAATACCCACAACTCTAATAGCAAGTGGCATCAATTGGCTGTAGGTTGTCCACCTTTCAGTTTATCCAAAAGCCCTCAGAGTTTAAGAAACAAATTCACTGATAACCTACAAAAAGAGCCCAGTTCTTAGATTCTAAATTCATTTAGATTTGTGGAGTCTTTCCCCAGACATATTTAGTGCCAAATGTAGAAATCAATGGCTTCTTCCTGTGTTCAAGTCCCCTCCTACCTGTTCAACACTCTCTAGGAAATTAAAGTCTCCAAACTGGCTAATGAAATCTCAGCCAACAGGATATTTTCATACATGAGTTATAATAATAAACCACTGAAATAAAGATGAATAGAGCACATCTTAAGAATCTATTTACCAGAACATGTATAGCCCAGCATTAGGACACAAAGTCCAAAATTCTATAACCTAGGCCAAAGCCAAGTTATTCATATATTTATATATATATATTTATTTCGGTGTGTATGTGTATGTATACACATACACATACACACGGTGGGAAGGGATCCAAAAAATAAATAAATAAAATAAAATGGAATTATCTTCTGAGGGGCAGGCCCCTTGTAATACATGCTTCCCCCACTAGGTGAGTATTCAAGGAACACATCTGTACCAGTATACCCACCGGTGGTGTTGTGAGAGGCTGTGTTCAGCTTCAGTGAATTTTTTTGAAGACTCAACACATTTGTCCAATTCATGATGGGTGATTTCAGAGCGCACCTGCCCATACCACACTGAACGTTCAGCAGTTTTTGACCCAAAACAGCATGAGTCTCCAAGCCCTACCCTCCCTATCCACCTAATCTCACCCCTGAGTGACTTTTTTTGTTTCCCAGGATGAAAAATGTTCTCAAAGGGAAGCATTTTGCCAATGTGGAAGAGGTGAAACAAAAAACAACAGCCCTAAAAGGCATCAAAATCAATGAGTTCAAAAACTGTTTTGAACAGTGGAAAAAAACATGTTTAGATAGGAGTACTGCACCAAATGCAGAGTACTCTGAAGGTGACTGGTTTAAGAATAAATACACAATTTTTTATAAATAAATTACCATTTTTTGGGGGGTCCCCCCTCCCATATGGAGAATCACAAAGGAATTTTCCATTTCTTTGAGTTACTCTGCAGTACAAAGGGTAGTCCACTGGCTGCCTCACCCTAGTTGTTCACTCTAGTCACTTGTTTGCTAAGTAACATTTGCACTCAAGTAGGAAGTTAGTACCAGGTTCTCTATTCCATCCCCTTCAAGACTGCCCAGTATATACTTATTCAAGTTCTAACAATCCACATACCCATGCTACTAAAGTATTAGAACCTACAACAGGTGACAAGTCCTCAATTTCTGATTGTTTTCACCAAACACTAAAAGGTTTTATTTAGTATTTTTAATATTGTCTTTTTTTTAATACTGACTTTTATACATGTAGACCAAGCAACATTAAGGGGTCTTTTAACCCCTGGCTCAAAGAACCAATACACTCAAAGAACACACTAGTCACTGTCGTGGGGTTCAAAAGAAGAAAACAGCATATTGTTTTAGCCCACTTTAACATGGCTCAAGAGAGGCAAATCGAGAGGGAGTCCAATTGATCCTTCCAAGTATACAATCTGGTCAAGGTGAGGCTGAAAAGTAGCTGACTACTGGAAATGAATGATGCCAACAAAAGGCAAAAGTCAGTTACATCCCATGACCAAACAAAATGCAAAAGTCAGTTATATCTCTTAGTTACATGCCAGTACATAGATGCAGACACAGGGGACTGGGCCCACAATGGTCATTTATCTAATGGAATCCATGGAGTGAACTTTTATCACCAACCCACATCTCAGGTGGGTGTTATTAGCCATCAGGTTGACCAAACATTAGTGGAAATATTGCAACATAAAACCTGCCTCCCTACAAAAACCAACTTCAATTTAGATCTTGATGGTCATCTTTACAGACCAACAGGGGCATATTATTATCACTTGCCTAACTTTCAACCCTAAATTCATAAACAGCTAGAGGCAAAGGAGGATTCACATATCAAAACACAGTCAGGGTTCTCGATATGTACTATTTACATAGTTTTAAATAGTACTATGTAAGACAAAAATCCTGTAAGGAAAAAGGTATGCTCTCAATTGAACATCCACTGAATCATGAACAGAGCTGGAGCTTTAGCTGCGAGAAAAGACCCAGGTAACCACTACCACCTCCTCTCCCACTCTCGGTGGGGTGACTTTTTTGTTTGTTTGAGTAACTCATCAGTACCTACAAAACAGTAAGAGATAAGATTCTAGGAAAGGCTATAGAGAGAATCAAAATGATTCTCTATCTCCTTTTCCATGTTCTTATTTGCCCAGTCTCTTCCTCTAGGACTTAGGCTTTTTTCATTCTCCCTTCTGCTCACTAGGCTCTGGTTATTACTGCTGCCCTTTCCCTGTCTTCCCCATTCTTCCCACCTCCTCTCCACCCCACCCTACTTCTCCCAGTCCTCAAACTTGCCAAGGTCACTCCAGCCCGTTTCTGTACTACCTACCTAGTCCTAGAACCCAGGAGGCACCTCCCCATGCTGGCTACTTTTTAGTCACCTCCTCAGGAAGTTCTTCCTTGACTGCATCCCAATCACCTTCTATTACATCACTCTTGTTTTCTCTGGCACTCATCAAAATCTGATTTGTTTATAATTATGTGTCACTACCCCGATGTAAGCTGCCTGAGAGTGGACAACATGCTTATGTTCATCTTTATACCCCAGCACCCCAAACATCAGCTATGTAGCCATTCAAAAATGCTTATTGAATGAATGAATTCTGGACCTTTTATTCAATAATTCCACATCAATTAAGGTGAGAGCAGCAATCATTCTTCTCTTTTGTTGCATTTCTGTGAAATACCTAAACACGCTGTCACTGGTACAATCAAAGCATTTAAACTCAAGTCATATAGGGCCAGGATTCATGCACTCTTCATAACCAAAGGATCCCAAAATTAGACACTATCTCTCAAAGTTCTTCAGAAAACAGAGTTCCAAATTCAACAGAGGATTTCCAAAGAAAATATGAACAAAATATGAGTCATCACACTTCACTGTGAAATCCCTGTGACAGGATGGAGCAAGCACACTACTTGGAGATTTTTTTTTAACAAAAAGAACATCAATAAACAGACCTTTTCAATCATTCTTTGCTTTCTTCAAATAATTTTTTCACATTATTGGTTTGTGTTCTTCTTTAAAACAAAACTGAACAGATCACACTTTCCAATTTAAAACCACCTATTCAAAAAGAATCAGCAAAATAAAATGGACATTAGTACAAGCCAAATGTCATTGAAGACTTGTGTGCCAGACACAGAAATGGAGAAAAACATAAAAGAGCTATTGTCCAAGTGTAAAAATAAAAAAGTAATATGGGTTTTTCTTTTCTCTGAAGTGCATCATGAAGTGTGGATGGAGAGAAACACAGAAATCCCAAATTAGCCTAACATCAAATCATTTTGAAAAGAGCTGACAAAATGTAAATTCCTCACAATTAAAGTATTTAGAGCAAGAGCCTGGGCTATGATACTATGTAGAAATTCTTGCAATGGCCTTGGAATTCCAGTATTCACTGGAGAAAATGCTCATCTGAAGCGGGAGCTACCAGGCTTTGAAAGGTACCCTCAAAGTGACACAGCCTGTAACGGAAGTATTTATAAAGCTTGCATTTAAGATCTGGATGGAGGCTGAACACGAAATTCAAAACAGGTGACCAAGGTACCAAGTGCCGCAAAGGGGGGCAAAAACCCCTCGATTATCACCTAACCAGAGAGAATTATCGTGAAAACAAGGGGTGTATTAGAGAGGAGAGTGAGGAGTGAGGGGCAATGGAAAAAAAAACAAAAAACAATACATTTGTCACCCTGTCCCACTTCCCATGCAGGATACAGGCAAAGCCTCCAGCCCCACTACTTCGGGCACAGACGATTATCGTTTATAGCAAAGGTGCAGAGCAAGGCCTTCAGGTCTGAGCCCCTTAATTCCAGAGCTGTTAGTGATCAAAGAGAAGGATGGCGGTGGGGAGGGAAATGAGGGCGGAGGGAGTAGGAGATTCACCCACCACCTCCCGCCTGGGCTCCCACCTCCCGCCTGGGTTCCCACCTCCCAGCGCTTACCCGGGGCACAGGACCAGAGTCTGCACCACTTCCAGGGCAGCTCCGGCCCCCAAACCCTAGGTTGAGGGGTGCTGGCGGTGAGGAGGCGGGGACAGTAGGTTAAGTTTTCTGAGCCCTGCGGCTGACACGCCACAGGCTCCCCTCACCTCCTCTCCTTCCAGAGGAACCAGTCCGGACAAGGCTCTGACTTCCACTCCTCCCCTTACCCCCGCCTTTTGCCGAGGCACCCAACCCCGGCCCCTTCAGCACTCAACGCTCCCCCCTTTTCCTCGACCCCTCCCCCCAACAAACTCACAGTTGCTCCAGAGGTTCCTCCAGTCAAACCCTTTCTGGAAACGACGGCGGCCCGGCGAGTCCAAACCACCTACCATCCCCGCTCGCGTTTCCAGCCTCCCTACCCCCGCCGCCGCCGTCCCCGCCGCCGCCTCTTCCTCCACCACAGCAGCCGCCTTGTCTTCATCTGCGGCCCACCGGCCGCGGCCGCCCCGGAGCCCCGCCCCTCCATCCCTCCTTCATCATCACTTCCGGTAACCCCGCAAGCAGCCGGCTCCAGGAGGAAGAATGGAAGAGGGGAGGGAGCTAAGGGGTAGAAGATTGCATCACGATATACGCAAAGACGTACGAAGCCGTAGCCAAGTAAGGGCAAAGCTCTAGGGCCGCGGGGGTAGGAAGAGCTGGACTGAACCATTTGGGTGGCTGGAAGAGGGGAAAAGATAGCGAAAGGGGTAAAAGGAAAACAGGGAGAGAGGATGAAGTTGGCTATACTGTTGGGAGGAGGGGCGGCTAGAGTTTGAGATTTAAGGGAGACTCGAGACTACCTCAGACCTAGGACAGTTCTCCCACAGAGGTCCGCCCAGTGGTTTGGTCCGGCCTGGCTTGCAGGACCTGCCGGAGCTCCGTCGGCCGCCGCTGCTCAGCTAGGCTTCTGGCGCCACCTCCTCCCAGCCCTCCTTGGGCTGCGGCGCTTCCGTGGGTGGGGGAAGGCAGGACTGACGCTGAGTGAGTGTACTGGATGGAGACACGGACTCCTGGCGCGGGAGACTAGGGGGGATGGGTTGGCTCCCCTGGGGCAGGGATGGGTTGGGGGTGGAGGGCTACAATGTTGCTAGGAGACGTTTTTGTGTGACTCCAGCCTCGCGGGGGCGGCTCCGGGTCAGCGCCTTTGGTCCGGATTACCTGCGGAGGGAAGTAGCCGCAGGGTCAGGAGCGGGAGGCCTGGTTTGGGGTCGCTGGGACGCCGGCTTGCCGCCCTTCTGAGACAATTCTGAATCCTTTGGATCCCCGACTATAAGTAGGAAATTAGCAGGGGCAATTCCAAAGGCGAGAAAGTTTAACCTAGGAAGGTTGCCCAAACGGAGCCCCGTACGGGCAGCAGAGACTTTCTAGGGTAGGGAGAAACAGCGTCGTAATCCCCTCGGTCCTTTAAAGGAGGCTTCGCTCCATGACTTTTTATTCGAGTTCAGGAGAAAGTGAAAAGGTAGATCAATAGGAAAGATATCAGCAAGTGAGAAATGCACCCAAAGACAGTAACACCAGGTGAACTGGTAGAAGATGGGGAGAGCGCCACTCTAAATCGGGTAAGGCTGTTTGGAGAAGGCCAGGTTTTGCGGAGATCCGAGAAAAGGGGGAATTGGCTAAAGAGCTTTCTAGGCGGAGAAGAAAGCCAGTAGGAAGTGTTCTGAGGACGAAAATGCAAGGCGGCCAGGTGGCTGGAACAGAGTGGTTTGTGATAGACAAATGGCAGGGCCTGAGTAAGCACAGCCTTTTATCCCAAGGTAAGGGTTTGGTTATGTTACCGGACAGCTTTAAAAAGGGAAGTGACGTGATCAGACTTACGTTTAAAAAAAAAAAATTATTCTTGGCTGCTGGATGGAGAGGGGTGAAAGTTGTCAGACCTGTTAGGCTGCTGCAGTAGCCGAGGGAGAGATGAAGGCAGTGTTGCAGTTGCAGTAGCAGTGGATTAAATAAACTGAGGGAGTTACATTCACAGTGCATTATTAGAGAATGTTTATTTAGAAACCTACAGAGGCAAAAGAAGGGCCTGGGAGCTTCGGAGAGAGAATGGCAAAGGTAACTCGCTTGTTGGGGTGGGGAAGAAGAGGGGGCAGGGAAAGGCCCCCGGCTGGGAGGGAGAGCTGGCCCTCAGTGTTACTTTGGAAGTAGAGCTTGTAGGACTTGCTGAATTGGACATGCAGTGGGTAGGAGAGGGAGAAACCAAGGATGGCTCCTAAGGGAAAACTATGAAGGGAATTACCGTATGTTCTCTTGTAAATATACTAGATTTGGTAAGTCTGTTAACCATCCAGGTGAAGTTGTTAAGAAGTTGCATATACAAGTCAGGGGAAAAAAGGTCATAGAGATAATAAATGTAGGTAGGGATTTATTTCTAGATCACCTAGGCCTCTCAACTTTTGGGGGCTCTTTACATTTAGAAATTACTCAGAGAAGGAGAAGCCTGCAAAGGAAACTCCTAACACGGACAAGTCCCAAGAGATATCTTGGAATAATAGGACCCACCTTCATAATCAGTGAGACTCATCCACCTTTAAGAGGGTGCAGCCGTGGGGAGGCCCAAAAGAAGGATTTATAATGGGGTCCAGAACTCAAGGTGTCCAGGAAATATTAAAAATATGGGATGTCCTCACCCCCACAAGTCTGAGCTACGAATGAGATACATGGAACTGGGAATGGGATACTGGAGCAGGGCCATTGAGTTGTTTTGCATAGCAACAGTTTTGCAGATAACCTCTAGAACGGTCATTTACAATATCTATAACCTTTAACTGGTTTCATAGATATGTTAAATAGCTATGGCCATGCTTTGAGCCAGGGAGATGGGAGTGACTTCCACCAAAGATGTAACAGGGAGGCAGCTCCCCCTGGTTACAGAACTTGCATGAGTGCTTGGAGATGATTGGCTCCCCGCAGTGGGGCTACACCTGCCCCACCTGCCCAGACTTACTATGGAAGCCCAGAAAAGCTGGAAAATACAGGTGTGCTGACAAGTGTAGCCAGTTGTGGGAGGAGTTGGAAATGGGGCTGCAGAGGAACATTAGAGCTGGGATTTAAACCTAGGTGTGGCAGCCACGAGAAGAATCATCACATGGCTTTGGCAGGGGAGAATCACGTGGCTTTGGGTCTCCCTTTGCCACACAGCTTAGGAAGCTGGAAAGCAAGATGTAGCAGCGATGCAGAGGTCTCTCTTAGCAGTTCGGAAGAATGCAGGAGAGAGGCTGCAGGAAGAAAAGGGGTGAAAGGACTCTTGCTGGAGGGCCATAGAAGGTGCCATGTGGTTTTGGAATAAGAACTGGATATCTCAATGACACAGCTGATGGTGCTGGGAACTGAGGGAGGCCTACCAACTGAGCACAGATTACTGGGAAGAACCAGGGGCTGCCTGAGCCATGGATTTCTATTTCTTTTCCTGAGATATGGTACCCCAGACCAGGCAAAGCGGGGGAAGGAAGGACTGTGTATGTTTGTGGGTATTTTAGGGACTTTGGGATTTTGGTGAAGACATTAAGCCGTTACTCTTAAGTCTGTATAACTTGAATAAATAATTCCTTTCCTTTTCACCAATCTCTAACATGGAGAGCTATAATTCTCTGGCGGTGGGCAAGGCGAACCTAGTACAGGGTCACCCCAGGAGAAGGGGGGATCAATTCAGTGATATTGTGGAACCCCCCCCCCCCCGCCCCCACCGGTGGCTAATCAGGGAAGGTCATGGGAGATCACATGCGCAGTAGCTTTAAAGTCAACAACTACTTGCACATATGCAGTAAAAGCCTGCCAAAACTAGCCAGGAAGGATCTGCCCTTTAAGAGTTGAGTCCCTCTAGCCGGTGGGGTCAATCTCTGCTTGGAGTTGGCCCGCTCCCATGTTCTCTGCTATAAACTCTCGGTGTTCCGTTCAATTCTTTGTCCCAATCACCAAGAACCTGGTTACCTGTGCCCACCTGTGACACACCCACTAGCCAGCTTCCATTCATCCTTTAAGGTCTGGCTTATATCTTTTCTCTCGATCACCTGAGGGCAGTGCTTTTGGTCTTGTGCCCACATAATTTGTGCCTATTGTAGCAAACCGAGCTTTGCTTGTTAATTATTTATATGCCTGTCTCCCCCACAGACTATTTCTTTGTGTCCTGCTGGCTCCTAGTGTAGAGCCTTACCCATAGAGTTCAACATGTGGCTGTAGCCAGGTAGAAACAGTTTTTGTAACATATTACATGTAGACTTCAACAGCTTCTGACAAGGGCTTTTGTCCCTGTTGCTGCCACTACTGCCACACATCTAGATATGCTCAATCTCATAAAATTGAAAAAGTATCAGAAGAAGAATCAGAAGGCCTGGATTTCAACCTTGGATCTGCTACAGACCGGCAGAGTGGCCTTGGATAGGCCCTTTTCTTTGAGCAGAAGGGATTGGTCTGAATGGAGATTGCAAACCGGCAAGATAGATATTGCCTGCAAACATGTTGTTCACCTCAGAAAGTGATTTGAATTTTTTGTAATCCTCATCGAGGATATGTTTATTGATTGTTAGAGAGGAATGGGGCAGTGGAGAGAAACAGATGTGTTGCCTCCCAACCGGAGATTGAGCCTGCAACCTAGATATGTAACTAACCAGGGATTCAACCTGCAACCTTTTGGTGTATGGGATGATGCTCCAACCAACTAAGCCACCGTGATTTAAATTATTTTCTAATTTACATGTCAACATTTAAATATTGGGCATCAGGGGCTTTTGATATCTTGCTTTCTGGCATGTTGTCAGTTTGCCTCAAATAAACTCATAAAAATTTAAATAAATATAAAACATTTTGTATCAAAATCTAGATTTTTGGCTTCACTCGAAAAATGAGGCAATCTTGCAACAGCAGCCTGAGGTTCCTACATAGCAACAGTTACCTGGAGCCAAGGAGCCCGCTTCCCTCTTTGTGGTTCAGTGATCAAGTTTGCCTAAAGGTCTCTCTCCTCCACTACCTACCTGGTCCCTGTGGGCATTGGATTTGCAGTTCTGAGTCTAGAGCTGTCCATATGTACCCAGTAGCTACATGTAACTACTTAAATTTAAGTAAAATTAAATTTAAAATTCAGTTCTCAGGTGCACTAACCATATTTCAAGTGCCCAATAGTTGCATGTGGCCAATGGTCTCCCTCTCGAACAGCATGCACACAGAATATTTTCATCATTGAAAACGGAGTTAGAAGGTACTCTGGGTGCTAATCATTCCACGCAGCTGAAAGTGGACAATCATTGCTCCTACTCAAGGAATTTTATGTGGTAAGGAGCTCAACAGCTCTGTAAATGAGAAAAGTTGTTTCTTTAATAGTTATTTGATAATTGGAGGGTACCTGGGAACTGCCATGAAGGCAGGGACCCCTGGGCACAGTGAAGTTTATCATATGGTTGGATCAAGTTTTATCATTTGGTTGGATCAATTCTCAGATGCTAGAAAGCTTCAGCTATACCTAATGTTAAAACCAGAACTCCTTAGGAAATAATCCAAAATGAGAGATCTAAATGTTAATTTAAACTTAAGTGTTTTGTGTTCTCCAACTTCCCTAATTTCTGTGAAGAGTTGAAATCCTGGGTAGTTATGAATGAATGACTGGGGTTGATCTTTAGCATGGACCTAACCTAGTTTTCATTTATTTCCAGCACACACACCTGTAACACTACTTCCTACTTGTGGTTACTAGTTCCCAATGCCTCTGATTGACCCCTTACCTTGTCTTCGTCTCAAAATACGCAGATAAGGAGCCACATACTTCTGTTTCTTTTGACTTGGGGTTACAAAGTTGGTTTTTTGTTCAGAATTGTTATCTCTGATGGGAAGAACACCTGTAAGTTTCATGGTTATGATAACCTTATTGGATCCCCTTACCAGTGCAGTCTTGTATGTTCCCCTGTCCTGGAATATTTAGAATGAGCGTACTTCCTGGCTGGTGTGGCTCAGTGGATTTAATGCTCAGCTGTGAATCAAAGGGTTATAAGTTAGATTCCTAGTCAGGTCAGGTGCCTGGGTTGCAGGCCAGGTCCCCAGTGGAGGGCACGTGAGAGGCAACCACATATTGATGTTTCTGTTCTTGTCTTTCTCCTTCCCTTCCCCTTTCTAAAAATGAATAAATAAAATCTTTAAAAAACAATTCAGAGTGAGTGTACTTAACCCATAAGATCTTGTTTGAAGGGGTTTAAAAGTCTTTCAGATGTGAATATTTTTTTACTGTTTCCTATGTTCTGAAGATTTCTCATATTACAGGGCTTAACCTAATTAATTCTATTTCCTGTAGGTATAATAAAAACATGATCCGCCCCTGCCCCCTATCTGACACACCATATTGTCACCTTCTGTGTAAAAATATACTGTCCAGAAAATAGCTGTGGTATGATGAAGTGTGCCACTGTATTTGCAAAACTCTGGCAATACAGTTCCCCCTTTTAAAAAAATATGTTATTTAATTATTTTTAAGGAGAGAGGAAGAAAACATTGGTATGTGCTTGGTTGCCTCTCACACCCCCCCAAGATGGGCACGTGGCCTGCAATCCAGGTATGTGCCCTAATCTCAAATGGAACCAGAGACCTTTTCTTTTTTCTTTTTATTTTTAATTGTTCAGTTTCAGTTGTCTGCCCCACCCCGCATTGCATCCTTCGTACATGTTCATCTTCCTTCTCCCTACATCCCCTTTCCCCTCTGGTCCCTGTCATTTTATTCTTTATTTCCATGTCTCTGGTTCTATTTTGCTCATTTGTTTGTTTTGTTGATTAGGTTCCACTTACAGGTGAGATCATATGGCATTTATCTTTCACTTCCTGTCTTATTTCACTTAGCATAATACTCTTCAGTTCCATCCATTCTCTTGGGAAATGTAGGAGTTCCCTCTTTCTGCTGCATAGTATTCCATTGTGTAAATGTACCACAGGTTTTTCATCCATTCACTTACTGATGGGCACTTAGGCTGTTTCCAGCACTTGGCTATTGTACATAATGCTGCTGTGAACATTGGGGTGCATAGGTTGATTTGAATTGGTGTTGCAGGATTCGTAGGGTATAATCCCAGGCCTGGAATCTGGATCAAAAGGCAGTTCCATTTTTAGTTTTCTGAGGAACTTCCATACTGTTTTCCACAGTGGCTGCACCAGTCTGTTTTCCCACCAGCAGTGCAGCAGGGTTCCCTTTTCTCCACAACCTCGCCAGCACTTGTTTGTTGATTTGTTTATGTTGGCCATTCTGACCAGTGTGAGGTGGTATCTTATTGTGGTTTTAATTTGCATCTCTCTGGTGGCTAGTGATGTTGAACATCCTTTCATATGCCTATGGGCTCTCTGTTTGTCCTCCTTGGGTAAGTGTCTGTTCAAGTCCTTTGCCCATTTTTTATATCGTATTCATTGTCTTCCTGAAGTGGAGTCCTGTGCGTTCTTTATCTATTTTGTAGCTCAAACCCTTGTCCGAAGTATCACTGGCAAAAATATTTTCCCATATGTTTGGTGTACTTTTAATTTTGCTGATTTTTTTCCTTTAGCTATATATAGAAGCTTTTTAATTTGATGTAGTCCCATTTGTTTGTTCTTTCCCTTTATATCCCTGGCCCTAGGGATATTGGTGAAAACATTGCTGTGTGGGATATCTGAAATTTTTCTATGTTCTCCTCTAGGACTTTTATGGTGCTGAGACTTATATTTAAGTCTTATATCCATCTTGAGTTTATTTTTGTGTATGGTATATGTTGGTGGTTGAGTTTCATTTTTTTGTATGTAGCTGTCCAGCTCTCCCAAAACCATTTATTGAAAAGGATATCTTTTTTCCATTTTTTGCTCCTGCCCTCTTTGTCAAATATTGACCATAGATACTTGGGTTTATTTCCGGACTCTCTGTTCTCTTCCATTGGTCTGTGTGTTATTTCTTGAGCCAGCACCATACTGTTTTGATTATAGTGGCCTTGTAATACAGTTTGATATCAAGTATTGTGATCTTTTATACTTTGTTCTTCTTTCTGAAAATTGCTGCAGCTATTCTTGGTCATTTATGGTTACATATTTTTGAAATATTTGTTCTATATCTGTGAAATATGTCATTGGTATTTTAATAGAGATTGTGTTGAAACTATAAATTGCTTTGGGTAGTATGGACATTTTAATGATGTTAATTCTTCCAATCCATGAACACAGTATATGCTTCCATTTATTTGTGTTCCTTAATTTCCTTCTTCGGTGTTGTATAGTTTTCTGAGTACAGGTCTTTTACCTCCTTATTTAAGTTTATTCCTAGGTACTTTATTTTTCTTGTTGCTATATCAAATGGGATTTTTTTCCTGATTTCTGTTTCTGATATTTTGTTATTGGTGTACAAAAATGCCTTCAATTTCTGAATATTGACTTTGTATCCTGCTGCTTTGCCAAATTCACTTATTAGGTCCAGTAGTTTTTTGGTGGAGTCTATAATAAGGCAATATACAAGAAACCTACAGCCAACATCATACTCAACAGGCAAAAACCAAAAGCTTGCCCACTAAGATTAGGCACAAGACAAGGTTGTCTGCTTTGACTACTTCTATTCCATATAGTATTGGAAGTTCTAGCCATAGTGATCAGATAAGAAAAAAATAAAAGGCATACAAATTGGAAAGGAGGAAGTGGAACTGTCATTGTTTGCATACAACATGATAGTGTACATAGAAAACCCTATGGGAACCTTTACTCTTCACAGGCCAGTGCTCAGTCCACTGAGCCACATCAGCCAGGACAGACACTTACCTTTTTGGATTCTAGTAACCAAAAACTGAACCCAGGACAGGAAACAAGTCCTTGGAGTGAATGTGTTGTTTGATGGAGGTGAAGGAGGACAGGGAAGTGTGGGGCACAGTTTATCTTCAAGGATATCGTATTCTGTATAGGATGTGGGTATAGAAAGTAGGGAGAATAGGGGAGTACTCCCTATGTGGAGTAAAAAGTGCAAAAAAGGGTATGAGAGGAATAAGAGATGAAGGAAGAAAAATAAGAGATCATGATCATGCCTGTAATGTTGGTACCTACATGACATTTTCAATAAGAAGATGCTCTGTGGTCTGAAGATAAGCACTGCCTCCAACAGGGTTATTTATTAATACCAAAGAACAATAGCCATTTACTGTACAGAGATTTATTAATGATCAAAGGGAAACAGCTGTAGGAAAATCCATTACTACCACAAAGCAATAGTTTGCCAAGGGGCTATCCATTTCTTTTCCCCACTTCTGCCAACAAAGCTTAGCATACATAAAAGCAACCTTCATTTCCTTCTATTCAGGTAACATTTCTCTTTGTTAACTCCCCTTTGCTTAGTGATTTGCAAGGATTATCTCATGGATGATCCTTACAAGAACTCTTTGAAGAAGGTTCTGATGTTGCCCCATTGTACATTTTAAGAAAGTAAGGCTCAGGAAGACTTGCCCAATGTGATAAAGACAAGATCCAAGCCCAGGTTTGACCACTGCAGAGCCATTAGTTCATTTTTTGCATTATGTCTCCTCTTCCTAACGTTTGTGGAAAAACTGCCCAAAACTAAGACAGTCATTTTCTACCCTGCTATCAAGGCTCAGAAATCTGTTTACTTTGGCATTATAAGAGCATTTTAATTCCCTAGAGATTCTCCAAAGACAAACTTAAAATGAAAATTTTCTGAGTTAGTTTTGACCCTCGATCATTTGGGTGCAATGAACCTTCCACAAAAGGATTGTTTTTCAAAAACAAACTATCACAACCCATTTTCCTATGTGCTTGGTTCTAAACTTAGCAGAAACATAGTAAATCGTTTTAGTCCAGTGGATGAACCCTAACTGGCCTTAGACGAACTGAAGACTGAGATTTCCTTTATAGCTGTATGTTGAATATCTTATACTGCCCTAGATGGAACTGGTAAGGCCTCCTCCCCAAATAACACTGAATCTTTAGTTCTTTGTCCTGACATGCACAGTACTATGGTCAAAAACATTGTGAGGGTTTATTAGTATTTTTAAATGCTCTAGGGTCTTCAGTTGGAAAACCTGGTTCATATATCACTACATATGTCTATCTCAAGATGAGAATGGACATTAGTATCTACTATTCTCTGTGAGAAATTCTTCCTTCAGATATATGGGGTGGGGCAAAAGTAGGTTTACAATTGTGAATACGTAAAACAGCTTATTCTTGCATCATTATTTATTAATTATGGTATTATTTTCCATACCAACAACTGTAAACCTACTTTTTCCCCACCCCCTGGGACAAGCTCCAACTACGTACCTGGCCTATGAGTGTAATGAATGAAACATAATCCCAATTCTCTTCTCCCTCCAAAGCATACACGGTAGAGGAGGAAAGGTAAATCAAACAGAAAATTACAGTAGAGCAGGATGAACATTATGATGGGAGTGTACAAGAGGTGCCAGCGGGGTGTACAAGAGGTATGCACAGCCGGGATGTTGACCCAGTCTTAGTGTGAAGAAGGCACCATTAAAAGTGATGGGAGCCAAAGGATGAAAATCAGCTAGGCAAAGAAGTGTGAGTTGGGACCTTCATTTGTCAGAATCCCCAATCAAAGGAGATAGGGCCGCAGGACCTGGGTCCAGCCACTGCTGGTACACAATGAACACATAAGACTGATTTTGTTTGGGCAAATTTTACAATCTCTACCTTCTGCCCAGTCCTCCAAACCATAATTTACTTGGGAGAGAAATTTGACTACATTACATTCATTAGTCATCATGAGAAAAAAGTCTACTGGGGCAGATCTTGAAAGAAAGGAAATAGCTCTTCTACCTGGGGCTTGAAAGTGAGGGATTCTGGAACTTGTGTTTTTTGTCCCTTGTTTGTGCTATAACCATTTTTCTTCAATAGAAGGCAAAGCCTTGTGAGAGTTCAATATTTTGAATTTTGATATTCCTGACAACAGGAATATAAATGCTTCTATAAAATTCCATGCTTCTATAAATTTCATCGTGAGAAAGGGAATTTTCATCTCAGCTCTGAAAGTCCCCAGTATCCATGCTGCAAAGGTCTTTCTAAAGGTAGGGAAAGGTGAAGTGGATAAAGCCTCTAGTACTAACAAATCTCCCCTACGCTGCCTATAAAACTAGATATAGACATGCCCAATCCCTACATGTGCTAGAGAAAAGGGGTTCTCCCAATTCTCTCCAGACCGTTTCACTGTACTGCCAACACTACGGTGAGTGGTTAGTGCTTCATTTTCTATTTATTTATTTAATCCTCACCAGAGGATATGTTTCTTGATTTTAGAGAGAGAGGAAAGGGGGGAAACATCCATTGGTTGCCTCCTGTACATTCCCTG
Source organism: Anoura caudifer (assembly GCA_004027475.1). Lineage (NCBI taxonomy): Eukaryota > Metazoa > Chordata > Mammalia > Chiroptera > Phyllostomidae > Anoura > Anoura caudifer. Next base: position 16,665 of record PVKU01000759.1, on the reverse strand, counting down.
ACTGGGAATCAGACCCACAACCTTTTGGTTCATGGTACAACACTCCAGCCAACTGAGCCATCCGTTTAGGGCTCTTTTTTTAGGAGATTCATATCTGCTCATTACACGTTCCCACTAATGATTCCAAATTAAAAATGGAAAAGTTTATTTATGGTCAGGAAAACAATTATCCAGCTTTTTTGGCTACTGATTCCAGCTCTCCTGTCAGTTGAGTGGTATTAAGCAATGTGGACAGAAAGGGGGCCATATACAAAACCTGATAAACTCAAGGGGAGGCCTGTGTGGCAGCCTTACAAACTCAAGAGATGTGAAGTAACCACATATGAGGGTCTGAAATTAAAACATCTAAATAAAAGCAAGTCATGGCAGATAGTCATGTCCTATGCCAGTGTGTTTAACAAAGGTCAGTCTTCACCTTAACCAAGCCTGTTATCTTTTTGCATCTATGGTAACATGCCTTGGTAATGTAAGAGTAATCTTCCACACCCCTCCGGGCACAATCTCCCACCAGAGCAGAGACCACAGGACCCCCTCATTGTTATCTTGTTCCCTGCATACCATCTCTGTGTCCTGTAAATATTGTTAATGATGCTGTACTCATCAATGTAATGAAGTATGTGTCTGTTCTGGTTTTTATCCAATCACAGAGATTTCCCTACTATACTTTCTCCTGCCTCTCTAACTACCACTGGTGGATTTCATGTAACCCCCTTATATCTTCTCTGTTGGTTCTGATGTATAAAATAAGGTGCAAAACTGCCATTTCTGGAACATTTTTTCAGTCCATTGAGATTTTGCTTCCTAGTGATTGTCATCAGTTTGGCTCAAATTCAAAAATTCTTACAGGTTTGTAAATTTCTTACATTGACAGCAAGACTCTTTACCATCTCTAAGATTGGTAGAATCAGAAGTACTGATATAGTTTGAAATTCAGCACATTTTAAAATATGTAAATCAGACCATGATGCTCCAACTTGCTCAAAATCAGCATGTCTTCCTTTTTTGCACTTAGGTTATAAACCAAACTTCCCAGGGCCCTCCCCTCCCAACCTTTGTGCAGTTCTGGCCACCTGTGGCCTAACCTCCCCCATAAGCTCTCACTACATCAACATTGAGGTTGGTTCCCATTTCACCCTTTGTTCTTGCCCTTTCCTCTTCCTAATCCACCTTCCCCTTAACTCTTCCCATTAATAGGCTCCTTGATGGCATTCAGGGGTTGCTCAAATGTCGCTGCCCAAATAAAATAACCCCCACCTCTGCTCACTCATCTATTATGTTTCATTCTTGTAGAGCACACTTCACTACCAGAAACTTTTGTATCATCTGCCACTAGAATAAGCACAGGAAGGCACAGATCATGGCTACTTGTTTATCACTATCCTTAGAAACCCACGAGCCTGGCACATGGTGGACACTGAACAAAAGTTGAATGTATGGATTGGTGCCTGGGAGGCAAGTGCCAGCATAAGAAAAGTCCAAAACTTAAAGAATTTTTCTCAGAGTTTATTTGAGTGGAAGTGACAATAGTTGTTGGGAAGCAAGATACTCTGGAGAATAACAGTTTGCAGTTCCTTTTATGCATTTGGAATTAAGGAGGGAAGATCATATCACATGGAGGTAGAAGAATGCAAGGTGGGGATCAGATTATAGGATAGTTAAAGTATGTGCTCTCTTGAGGGTGGTGGTTTCCCTGGAGGGGTCTGAAAAGAGGCATTTCAGAGGTGTGTTAATCTAAATGCACAGAAACAATGGATGGGGTTTGCTTAAGGCAAAGATAAACCTTCTACTAAAGAAATTAATATACCTGGGGTATAAGTCATAACCTACCCAGTTAGGAATTTAGGATCAGGTTATTTTCTGTAGAATCCCTTTTTCCTCCACAGTAGTGTGGGGCCTACAGGCTGGTAGCACTGTAATGAGCCCTGGTATCTCTTCTGTGATGTCAGCTCCCTTTGGTTGCTGCAGGGAATGGAAGAGCAGAACAGTCCAGCCAAATGTCCACCTCCTTTGAAGATGCTGATGTGAAATGTAGTTGAAGGAGGCCAGGCAGCTCCAGGGGAGGGGAAGGGCAGATACTATATAGGGAATCTTATAAAAAGATAATTGTCTTCCTTAGCAAGGTACAAAAAATGGTCTTTTCCTCTTTGTGGGATGGGAATGGAATTGTTTAGTTAACTTTGTCACAATTGGCTGAACTCTCAGGTGTCCAACCTTTTGGTGTCTTTGGGCTACACTAGAAGAAGAGTTGTCTTGGACCACACATTAAATACATAAACACTAATGAAAACTGATGAGCAAAAAAAAAAAAAAAAAGTTTTAAGTAAATGGACAATTTTGTTTTAGACCGGATTCTTAGCCATCCTGGTTTGCATGTGGCTCGTAGGCCATGGATTAGACATCCCTGCTCAATAGATGTTCAGCACTGCTACTGAGGTTGAGTTATCAAAACTTTGGGCTCTAACTTCAGACTGTCTGGTTTTGAATTCTGATCCCACTGCTTTTTAGTGGTGTGACCTTGGACTAATTACTTAACCTCTCTGCATGTCAGGTTCCTTCTTTGTAAAAACAGGTTGGAGGTATAATATCTACCTCACAGAATTTTTGTAATGATTATGGGAGTTAACATATGTAAAGCACCCAGCAAAGCCTCTGGCACAGAGTAAATGCACAGCAAATGTAGTTGTTAGTAGTAGCGGTAGCAGTAGCAGTAGCAGCAGTAGTAGTATACTACTATTACTATTCTAGTGAGCAAAACAGTCCCTGCTCTCCAGAAATTCTGAGGGAAAAAAGGACCCATTGAAATTGCAAAAGAGCAGTAGCTGGCTGAAAAAGGGTGCTCCAGAGTACTTTGAATAGGTATGCACTAGGTGGGTGGGGTGGTTAGCCAACAATAGGCATTCTAAGTGGATGGCTCAGCCAAGACAAACACCTAGACAAGACAGCAGGTGCCTTAGAGCAGCAGCTCCCAAATTTCTTTTTCAGACTCCACTATCACAGTTTCTATTATTATTTATCTATACATCAAACTAGCTTAAAATATGTTGTGATACATTTATTTAAAGGAAGTAGTATTACTACAAAATCAAAGCTACTTTAAATCGTGGTTTTGTTGGGCTGTTAAAAACATTAAGGGAATCACAGTAAGATAAATATTTGTATTTTATATTAAAAATCACCTCATCGACCAACCTTTGGGACACCTGCTATAGGGGAAACTTTTTCCAACTGTGACCAGAGACCAAGTGCACTAGCAGCAAGCCTTGTCATCCTGTTCTTACTGGCACAGGCTGCGCAGGACAGGTGCTTGGTAATGAATTTTAGCTTGGGATTATTTATACATAGGGTACGATTTTTAAAAAAGAGGCCACTTTTCCATCACAGTTTCTTCCATTCACACTTTATGTCTCATCTTTCCTCATTCTGGGATTTTGGGATTAAGGAGGTGAAAGGACACAGAGTTTAAAGAAATGTCAAGCTCAGAATGATTGAGACTGCAGTTCAATTGGGATCTAAACAGTTTCCTATCTCTGGTGTCACCAGTGGGAAAATCCTAGGAGACCCCATTGCATCAGATCAACCCCTGACACTAGTGGGGAATGAAAAGGGTCCTTCCAGTTCTGCATTAATGAGAGGTCATTGATAGTTTGAGGAATAAATGTTGGTTTCAAGCCATTTAATCCGTAGGATGGAAGACTCCTAGGGAAAAAGCGTTTTTTCCCAAACCAGTTACTTCCTAGTAATTGAGACAAAGAAATGTAAACCAATAAGAAAAGAGCTTTTTTTAAAAAAAAATTTCATATGTGACTGACTTTTTTTAGTCCTCATCTGAGGATATGATTTTTTTTTCCATTAATTTTAGAGTGAGACAGAGAGAAACATCAATCGATTGCCTCCTGTGCATGCCGTAACCGGGCATCAAACCTGCAATTCTTTTGTGCACAGATGATGTTCCAACCAGATGAACCACCCAGTCAGGGCTATATACAGCTGATTTTGTTTCCAGAACCTCAAGTTTCTGTAGCATGAGATATTTTCATTTATTCAGCAGGCATTTGTTGACTACCGATTATGCACCTTGCTAGGTGCTGAGAATTTAGCAGTAAATAATACGGATGTTACTGCCGCATAAAGGTTAGAGTCTACTGGGGAAGACAGACATTAACAAACCATTTCTTGAGTGATCAGTGCTACAAAGAAGAAATACAAGCAGCCAAAGGACAGTTCAGCAGAGAGAACTGATCTGGTGAATATAGTGAGGAAGCCACGGGCTGGAGGAGGTTGGGAGTGGGGAAGATCATCTGCAACACTCATGTTTTCACTGAGAACTCAACGATGACTAGGGGTTGGTTAGGTACATGGGAGGGGGTCAGGGGAAACCCTTCTAGAAAGGGAAAACAGATGGGTATGTACCCCTAAGGTAAGAAAGAACATGATTTCCTCAAAGAACTGAAAGATTCTGTTAAGGAAAAAGCAAAAAGAAGCATTTTTTTCTTGCATTTTCGCACAAGAATTAGAATGAAGTAGTAGGCCAGGCTTGTAAATAGTACACCACAGGAAAAGTGCTTTAGACCCTTCTCTCTGGAAATCTTTGGAATTTGTAACTGCAGAAACTCCATTTCTTTAACATGACTTCTTTCTGTCCATCCACTCCTTTCTTTAATCCTTTGACCCTTAGGACATCAGATTCTGGGCAGTATCAAACTGTCTTAACAACAAAACCTCGGGCCTGTTGACCACAGAAACAGAATTTCGGTCAAGCTAACGATAATACCTTGATTTCCGTTGTGTTTCAGCCCCAGACCAATGAACACAGAATGACCCTACAACCACATCCTCACAAAACCTAACACAGTGACCAACTGCTCCTACCCTAGCCCAACCAATTATTGGACCCACAACCCCAGTCCCCTCAGCCACTATGTGGAATGATTTTCCCCTGTATAACCTATCCCCTGGAAGCCATTCGGGAACCAGGTCATTGAGCACTAGCTTATCTATGACCCTGGAGTTGGCAGCATTTCCTCAACTAATAAACCTTTACTTTGCTGCAAACTCCTGTTCCCATTTGATTGGGTTTTGACTCGTGCAGGTGAATGGATGCCTTTAGTGCAGTAGCAGATTTAGGTTTTCTGGGTCAACTGATGTTGGAGAGGGAGACATTACTTAACTCTCTTTCAGTATTAGTTTTCCAAATACTTAAACATTTATTAAAGTGTTTTGAAAATAGGCCTGTTAAGTGCCAATTGTTATTTCTGCTTGTTACTTTGAGTACCTTGGGCTCCTGTATCAGATCTGGTGTATGACCAGTTACAGATTGAAACTAAGGTACTTAGGGTAGAAGGAAACCAATTAAAGTCAGACTTAGCAGAGAATTGCCGCTGTTTTAATATGCCAGACCTTCTTTTTCCTCCAGGATCATACAGTCAGGGCCATTCCTTTGGTAATGACAGGGAAGTGAGGCAGTCAATAATAGAAGTTGGTTATAGACTCCCTACCTCTCACAGGAACTCACTCACAGATTTTCATATGAAACCATGGAACTTCAGGGAGTGCCAGAAACTCAGAAACCTTTTTCTTTAAGAAAAATGTCATCATCTCAGCTGGGTTTTTATTAATGATTAGCCACAAAGTATTATGTTCTCTCCTGGTTTTTAGGAATTCTTTTAAGCATTTTCTCTGAAGCATCATGGACATCAAAATTGGTGTTAAATATAAATTTAGTCCTATTAACTTTTGAATTGGGTGAAGTAGTGCTTTCAAGCTTTTCATCAAATAGTTAAGCCTTGATTCATTTTTCATTGCTCAAGAAAATTCACCAGGGTCAGGATAAGTAGAACAAATAATCATATTCGAAAGAGATTCTCTGTATGGTGAATTCCTTACTGGTACTTAGAATTTCTGTATAAACGTACCACCTTCCAGCTCCTATCTACATTCTTTAGCTGCTCAAATTCTCATAAACTTAGTACTACTCTAAAGCATACTATCTCTGTGTGTTACCCCTCCCATTTGGGTTAGATATAGGTCATGTTCCCAAAGGGCATGAACAGTCTACTTCCTGATCCTGATGAGCTTGTTTGAGGAAAGCCCAGGACACCTGATGAGGTGTCCCAGTGCCTGGCCCTGCACTCACTCCAAATCTGTTTTCCGGTGTTCTTCTCTGTCTCCCACTTGTTAAAGGCAGGACAGGATTCATTCTCTTAAGTCTGACTAATCAGAATCTTCCAGTAGTAGAACTTTTTTTTTCTCTTTCCTGAATTTAAATTTAATAGTAAAGAAATACACTGAAGTTTTTGCCAAATGCCCATCAGCAGGAGAGTACACACAGGATAATTTCATACAGTGCACTGAATTGTAATAGTGAAAATACATGCACTAGAACCACATGGAACAACATGGATAAATCTTAAAAATATGGACAAAAAAATCAAATTGTGAAAAGACATACCTTTTTATATGTATAGTTTTTAAACTTAAGTAATACTATATAATGTTAAATGTAAAGTTATGTGTGAGAAAGATAAATGTAGGATAGTGTTTCCTTCTGGTAGAGAACAAAGGGAATATGATTTGGAAGATGTACAGTGGGGGTTTCAACTTTGTATATAATTTATTCTTTAAAGGTTCATTGTGAATATATGGCTGTTAATTGTATTAAATTGTATTACTCTGTCATTTTGTATATCTGAAAGATAAAAATAAATATAACAGGAATTTAAAAAATGCAATTAACTTTTTTATTTACTTACTTTTTTTATTGTTCAAGTACAGTTGTCTCAATTTTCACCCCACCACAGCCCCACCTCCCACCCTCGAACCTACCCCCTTTGGCTTTGTCCATATGTTCTTCATACACAGTCCTTGATGGACCTTCCCCTATTTTCCCCCATTTTCCCCCATTATCCCTCTCCCTGCTCCCCTCTGGTTACTGTCAGTTTGCTCTTTTATTTCAATGTCTCTGGTTATATTTTGCTTGCTTGTTCGCTTTGTTGATTAGGTTCCACTTATAAGTGAGATCATATGGTATTTGTCTTTCACTGCCTGGCTTACTTCACTTAGCATAGTGCTCTCCAGTTCCATCCATGCTGTCGCAAAGGGTAGGAGCTCCTTTCTGTCTGCTGTATAGTATCACATTGTGTAAATGCACCATAGTTTTTTGATCCACTCATCTGCTTGTATGCACTTAGGCTGTTTCCAGTACGTGGCTATTGTAAATTGCGCTGCTATAAACTTTGGGGTACATAGGTTCTTATGGATTGATGCTTCAGGATTCTTAGGGTATAATCCCAGTAGTGGAATTACTGGATCAAAAGGCAGTTCCATTTTTAGTTTTCTGAGGAAATTCCATACTGTTTTCTACAGTGGCTGCACCAGTCTGCATTCCCACCAACAGTGCACTAGGATTCCCTTTTGTCCACATCCTCTCCAACACTTGTTTGTTGATTTGTTTATGATGCCATTCTGACTGGTGTGAAGTGGTATCTCATTGTGTGGTTTTAATATACATCTCTCTGATGGTGGGTGATGCAGAAAATGCAATTAACTTTAGGGGATGCATTTAGGTCCAGTTTTATACAAATCTTTTGAACATAAAATGTTGATATTTCAGAGTAAAAACCCAGAGGGTCCACAAGATTTCAGTCATCATAAAGATTTTCAGTTATACTGATTGCACAGTTCTTATCTGCATAAGGAAATAGACCAACAATTTTAAGAAATATTTTCAACAAGGTTACGATAAAATAAGAGGTAGAATTGTGCCTGCGGGCAAAATTTGTTTAGCCTTCATGGTACTCACATTTTCAAAAGAAATGAATTAGTATCTCTTTTGAAATTTCATATTTAAAAAATCTAGGTGGCCTATTATTTAGCTATCAGGAAATCTGGCATCCCTAGGCCCTCATTTCTACATGGCAGCAGCTGGCTGGGGCTGAGTAGCAACTATCCCCTTTTAAGGAGGCATGTCTTCTACAGTTGGCCACTGTCCCCACTCAGCAAGGTTTCCTGCCAGGCCAGCCTTAGAGGAACTTAAGTTTGCAATCCCTGCATAAATTCAGTTACTCAAAATGTGCCATCTCCTAAGCACTCAGATCAGTGATGTAATTTTATCAGAATATACCCTGAAACCATCATTCCTAAGATTCTCTGGTATAGCATTTAGTGGTTTAATGAATAGTAAATGTGTATTTTGGTTTTGCCATTTGGTTTTGGTTTATAAGAATGAGTGTCTTGGAAAATGGTGTAGTTGAGCAACCCTCAACTGTGCAGTGATGCACAGGCCAGCTGAGAGATAGCTGGTACTCCTACCGCAACTGTCCAGCAGTGCTACCAAATGGACTGCTTGAGAAAGAGCAATTATTTTTAGTCTAATTGAAGAGCCTTGTTGTTTTTTTAAAAATGTACATCTCTTAGCTGCCTACTGTCAAGTTGGATTTTTAATTCAAATTTCCCCTGTTCTATTTTGGTGGGTCTGAGGATGACAACAGCAACAAGACAAGAAGTTCTTGGCCTCTACCGCCGAATTTTCAGGCTTGCGAGGAAATGGCAGGCAGCATCAGGGCAGATGGAAGACACCATTAAAGAAAAACAGTACATATTAAATGAAGCCAGGATGCTGTTCCAGAAAAATAAAAACGTGAGTAGCCTCCATTGGAGATTGCAAGGAGAGCAGTTTCATGTGTTTGTTCATTTCTTTTCTGTCCTAAAATTGGGAGGACTGAACAGTCACAGTGGCAGAGTATGGACAGGCAGGGGCTAGAGGTGCAGCCTGATTAACCTGCCCAGCCACCAAGGAAACAGATTAGCTCTGGTGTCTCTCTGCACTTGGGTCTTGGTCCAGCTAGTAACTGGCTCAGTGTCCCAGCATCCTGAGAAGACCACCAAGCCAAGTGAGATGAGTCAGGCCAGTGAAAGTTTTCAAAGGAGGAACAGGCCCTCACATACTATGCTTATTGCGGGCTACTCCCACAGGAGATACACAGTTAATTTTTTTTTTTTTTTAATTCATAAACTATTCAAGGCCTCCAAGTATAAACTCATTCTGTGGGAGGAGAACAGGATTAGGACACACGGTTTCCTTCATAACTTAGCTTTGAACTCAAGCCTCTTTGGCTAGTATAGTGAGTTTCCCCTCTGGGACCACAGAATTGGGTAAAATGGTGTTCCCGTGAACTAGCTGAATGGAAATGGATACCCAGACAGACACTAGGGAGCCAAAAACCATTTCTAAGAGCTCAGTTTGACTCATTCCAGTGAACCCTTTAACATTATCTGGTAGCTTCTTAGGAAGAGTGCCTGGCACAGGGCTCGGGAAAAGGCTTCCAGTTCGTGATCTTTCCTGCATCCACCACATTGATCTCACAGATTCAATGCTGTTCCTGTTCCCTCATGAACTTCCTGACATCTACTCTTTGTTTTTCCTCTCTGACCCCTGTCTCTGTCTCCTTTTTGGCCCTGTCTTCTCTACATACCCTGCTGCCAGCTCTATGGGTCCTCCAAAGGTCAGCCAAGTGCTCTGAGACCCAAGAAGCCAGCAGCCACCTTAATGGTTCCAGCTCCCATATCTGAACACCCAGCATCGGCCTTTCACCACCCGACATGAAGGAGTCTCCCCCGCACCCCAAGCATAATGGTTAAGGTAGAACTCATCTTTCCACAGGACTGCCTCCCTTCCTCTCCTCTTCCAGGCTTGTCCATTCCCGTTGTGGCTCCTGTCACCACTCTAAAACGCTTGGCTCTCATTCTTTCACTCAGCAGGTATCTGAGTGCCCTCCATGTGCCAAACATCAGACTAGACATTGAGGATATAAAATGAGCAAAACCAAGATATGGTCCCTCAAAGATGTGTCAGAATTAGAGGGAAAGAAATGTAAAATTACAGTTGGATAGTGCTACAAAAGAAGCCTTCCCTATCTTTAGTACTTTACCTTCTTGGAATCCCTAAAGCTCCCTGCTTTATAGAGCCAACTTGCATGTGAAGCTTCTCTACCCTCTGACCCTCCTCCAGCTTCTCCAAACATTTTTTGTTTCTAGTGTATACCCTGCATGCCACACCAGAGTATATGTAGCTCTGAGATCCTTAAAACTGTCCTGGGAGGAATGGAAATTGAATATTGTAAGTTCTGTTTCTGTTTTTATTGCATCCTTTCAAAAATAGCAATATAAATACTATATGGAATCTGAGGGTTCAAAAGTATTTATTGAAAGGAGTTGGTGATTTAAAAAGTTTGCAGACCACTGACTTTTTCTTCCTTTTTTCTTTCACTTTATTGCTATGGCCTCCCCAACCAGGCTGTCATTTCCTCAGATGCATAGACAGTGACTTGTACTTTCCTAGTATATCCCATGGACCTTGCCTTGTGGTTGTCATAAATTAACAAGCATTTACAAATACTTTGATTCATTGACCTTCAGGAAGCCTTCTTCAATTTCTCTGCCCTCCCCTGACCCCAGGATGAATTCCTATATACTAGTTGATTATGTACCACTGTATCTTCTCTGCAGCTCCAAGTGTCAGAATTGTTCTACCCAGATAATAAAGGCAGGGACCAATAAAGGCAGGCGTAACATTGTCCAGCCTGGTGCTGGGGATATCACAGTAGTACGTGCCAAGTAAACCCCTGCAGGCTCACTGACCCGAGAACTGCTCAGGATCCGTTGGGTTCATTTATGGCAACAATCAGTCCTTCATTTGCCTCTGCTTGAATTGGCCTAATGTGGTGGGAGCCAGAGGGCACATACATGCCAATGATAGTACATGAGTGAGATTTTGTTGTGTTGGGGAAAGTACATGGGCTTTTAATTTTAACATATGTGCTTGTTTTACTATGTATTAGAAAGAAAACAGAGTATCAGGTCATTTCACAAATACAATGCTTAGGAAAGTCCATATAAAGAAAAAGTTTATGCCCTGGCTGTTGTGGTTCATTGCACTGAGCTCTGGCCTGCAAATCAAAGGGTCACTGGTTCGATTCCCAGTCAGGGCATATGCCAGGGTTGCAGACCAGGTACCCAGCAGGGGGCACATGAGAGACAACCACACATTGATATTTTTCTCCCTCTTTTTCTCTCTCCCTTTCCCTCTCTCTGTAAATAAACAGAGGAAGTAAGGGAGGTAGGGGAAAAGAAAAAGTTTAATGTTGGTATAGTGATGCGGACACTGGCCTGCAGTGTCTGTGTCATTATGGATGAAATGAGACGTTCACATGGACTCCCGAGTCCGATGGAAGAAAAGGGACAGCATGGCTTTTCTCTCAAGGGGAGCAAAAGCCTGCGGCCTCCTCCATGACAGGCCTTTATTGGGTTTCTTCATTATGGTCCTCATTTACTATGCACAGGTTTGCTTTAGGTGGTTACCTTTTATAGACAGCAAAGGAGCCAGTGCCACTAATCACATCACAGAAGAAGGATATTTGCAAATGAAAAAGGGAAAAGTGGTCGAACAGGTTACACTCATCCTAGGAAGGTTTAGCATGGATTTTAGGAAGTTACAATAAGCACTTGCTGCCTCAATTCAGGGTGAGGGAGTTTTTAGCAGAAGCAATACTCAAAGCGGCCTAGACACATAGCAGGCCTGATTCCCCACCGGAGAAACTATCAGTGGGCATGGGTCCTGTGCCTTTCCAAGTGGGAGCTGGGCCCACATCACGCAGAATGGTCTCCTACAGTATAGGTGGTATGTAGATATAGAAAAATGCAGGCAGCCTCTGAAAGATGGGATTTTGAGAACTCTAACTCAGATTTGTTCAAATGGACAACTGGGACCCAGGAGCCCTCAATCCCTTTAACCATAGCTTTATCAGGGGCTTCTTTCTCCACCATCCTTCCATGCAAACAAACAAAAGTAGTTTCTTACAACCTTACTGTCTGTAAGAGCTTGATAATACTCCACAGGTATCTCATGAATTGCTCTGAATCCTGAGAAGCAAATGGGAAGGAACATGGACATGTTCCAAAGGTGGACATCAAAGCAGCATCTTCTCAGAAGCACAGAGGTCAGAAAGCTGAGCCTGTGCTCCAAGGGACCCAGTTGGGTTCTGTGCATTACAATTCCTGGAATTCCTCTACTTCAAGAGGTGCCATAGGACACCTTGGAATTTCCAAGCCATGTGGCCCAGACTTCCCTGTGGGTATCATGTGGGGCTGATGCAGTCCCAGCTCAACTTTGAGGCCACTTGCAAACTCTTAGCATCCTTGGAATGAGAGGCTCTCTCCCCTTCATCTAGCTTTCTGTTTTTTAGAATGTATTTGTCATTCTTTTACTTGAAACTGGACTACCATGATTTGACTATTTTAGAGTTTAAAAAACCGTTTCTTCCCTTTACTAATGAGCAATGCAGTTCACAGTTCAAAATGAGAGATGAATCATTCCCCAATATCTCAGGGGTGTCTAGACAGCACTTGCTGACACAGTTGGGTTACTTCAAAATTTGATCAACATGGGGAGGATATGAAGAAGACTCTCAGTCAATTTTGTGGGAATATAATTTATAGCTTGCTTGTAGGAATTTAAATTGGTCAGCCTCTTAAAGTAGCAATTTTCAACCGGTGTGCCACAACAATTTTTAAAAAATACAATACCTGACTATTCAGCTGAGCACTGACTTCTTTTCCCTTAGATTGTCAAACTAAAATAAAATTACAACAGCCAACAGAACAATAGCTGTCTGGTGTGAATGAATCAAACTTACTCCTTTTTTTTTTTTTTTTTTTGTCAGATGAGAAAAAATATATTATTTGGTGTGCCTTAGAATTTTAGTAATTAGTTTATGTGTGCCAGGCTGAAAGTCACTGGCTTAGAGGGTAATTTGAATCTAGAGAATTAATTTAATTCTGTGAGAATTAAAAATGCATGAACATATACCCTTTGACACACAGTTCTTTCTGCAGGAAATTATCTTTTAGATAATTTGGCATATGAGCAAAAAAAAATTTAGAGGGATCCATAACAGAGTTGTTTATAATGGCAAAGATTGGAGATAACCTAAATGTCCAGTAGAAGATTGGTCAAATTATGTTGGAGTTTGGTGTAGCTGTTAAAAAGAGTGGGGCAGTTTTATATGTGTAAATATAGAAGGACCTTCAGTTTATTAGTGATAAAAAGCAAGGTTCAGAACAAAGTGAGCTGTCATTTGTGTGCAAAAAAAATGAAGTGTATAAATGTATGCTGATATATTCAGAGAATATTGCTGGGAGGACAAACAAAAAACTGCTGGTAACTGTTTTCCTTGAGAGAGGAACTGGGAGACAGAGGTAAGAGGTAGACTTTATTTTAAAAGTATAATCCACAGTAAGTTTTACATTAAATTGCTTCTGAATTTTCAAATTTCAATATTTAATTTCTTGGCTGGTAAACTGAAAGTTTCAGAAAACATGCACCTGTATTCTGTGTAGCATTAGAAAGATGCCTGTTTTCCTCTTTTATTAGCTCACAGACTCAGACCTGATTAAGCAGTGTATAGATGAATGCACAGCCAGGATTGAAATTGGACTGCATTACCAGATTCCTTATCCAAGGCCAGTAAGTGTGACCCCAGTTAATACGTGGTGGGTACTTATCCTTTGCCAAGGGTTTGCTGAGAAGCCTAGAACTACTGTAGGAGACATGTTGAAAACAAGCTGTATTTGTATGCTGCCAACCCATCACAACCAACCCAAATATCAGTGAATGCCTGATTTCTCCTACTTACACAACTTTCCTACGTGTAGAAGGGAAAGCCAGCTCACATTTACGTAGCTTTTTCTTTTTCTTTTCACTTTTATGGAAAGATTTCTTTATGATAAAGGACAGGTTTGTTAATAAATGAATAAAGTTCAAACATTAAAGGAATGCTTAAGTAGAAAGTGAAATTTGTCACAAATTCACACCCTGTGGAAGTAACCCCTATGACTGTTGGGTTGACCATATGCAATTGCCAATTTTCTACACTTGACCTACAAAAAACAGCAATTTTTTATGGTATTGGCTCAACCTAACAGTTTGGTTATTTATCCTTATAGTCTTTTTTGTACACTCATGTACATACACTTTCTTCACTAAGTACATGGAACCCTCGTGTGTGCTGTTTATGCCTGGGTGTCTTACTTCACATCCTAGCATGTCTGCCTCTGTTTTTTCACATGGTTGCCTTGTGTCCCATTGTGAGAATGTGTTGTCATTCAACCAGTGCCCTTCAGTAGGCATTTAAGTTAGTCCCCATTTGCCACTATGTACATAACATCTTTGTGTACTTGCTTTTTTCCTCATCTTCTTTGCATTTTTATCTCACTTTGTGGTTTGTGGCCCTTTTTTCCTCCATGCAGGCAACACAGTGAAGAGTACAAGTTCTGGCATCAGATGTATCTGGGTTCAAATCCCAGCTCCACCGCTTACTGTATAATCTTGAGCAAGTTGTAACTTCTGAGCCTCCATTTTCTCATCTATTAATGTTGATGTAGCTCCTTATGAGATAATTACAAGGATTAGTGACTCTAGATTTAGTGCTTAGGAGAGAGAGAGCATGGTATTTAGTAAGTCCTCAATAAATAGAAGTTGCTGCAATGATTATAATTCCTAATATTAATCATTATTCTTATTTTTCTTACTCAGATTCATCTGCCTCCAATGGGGCTTACTCCACTACGAGGCCGGGGGCTTCGAAACCAGGAAAAACTGAGGAAACTTTCCAAACCAGTATATCTCAAGTCTCATGATGAGGTTTCTTAATCCAGAAGAAAGTTTATTTCTCAGAATAATGAGCCAAATAGGTCTTTAAACCAGATGACAAAACCTTTCTCCTTGATTGGGGCAAAAATTCAAATTATCTTCTTAAAAACCTCCGAAATATTGGTACTTACCACATGATGTGTAGCATCATGCCTGAGTGGACAACACTAATCCTTGAGGTCGCGGACCTTACATCTCCCTGAAAGCATCATTTGGAAACAAGACTAAGGCCTGTGGGAGGAAGACTGAAGAATGACAGGGCTTCTTGTGGAAATGCCATCGCCAGACATGTCAGCTGATGGAAAGAAGTTACCTACTTGCAGGGAGTTATGATGACTGCCATGAAATAATATACCTCCCTCACAATATTTGCAGGCTTTTTTTTTTAAGTTATAGATTTGTTTGAAAGTGGACTTTTTTGTGTGTTTTGTTATCTTTTGCACCTTCTAATTTCCAGATAAATGTCACCTTAAAAAGTGCATCGTTGGATGCCCCGACTGGTGTGGCTCTGTTGATTGGGTGTTCTACAAATCAAAAGGTTGCTGGTTGGATTCCCAAAGTCACGACACATGCCTGGGTTGTGGGTTTGGTCCCTGGAAGGGGAGTGTACGAGAGGCAACCAACTGATACTTCTATCTTACATCGAGGTTTCTCTCCCTCCCTTCCCCACTCTCTAAAAATAAATAAAATCTTTTTTTGTTTTACAAAGTGCATCATTGGATTGATCATGGCTTTTCATGGAAATTTTATGAGACCCATCCCTGCCTCCTTCACACACATACACAAAAGCACATGTCTCACTTAAATGCATATTAAGTTCAGTTGGTTAGAGCATCGTCCCCATATGCCAAGGTTGCAGGTTTGATCCCATTAGGGCCCATACAAGAATCAACCAATGAATGCATAAATAAGTGTAAACACAAATCAGTGTCTCCCTCACTGTCTCTCTCTCTCCCCCCTCCTTCTTCTCTCTAAAACTCAATATAAATTTTTAAAAATAGGCATTACATTCCAATCTTAGAGCCTGTTCCTGTAAGCAGGAGCATAGTTTTTTATGCTCTGGGTAAGTATTGCAGGGTTTGGTAATGGAAATATATATTGCTATAATATGATATAGAATATAGTTTTTACTATATAATACTGTATCGGGAGTAAGAGCATGTGTGTATGTAATACTAGTGTAGCTATAGGCCTTTGCTGAAGAGACAGAACTCCAAATGTACTGGCAGGTATGTTGGCCATTCAGTGAGTACAACACCCCAGTCTGTCTTGACCTGAAGGCATGAGTGCTGTCTCATTAGTCAGACTCTGCTGTCTCGTTAGTCATTCTCCATCCTTGTAGTCAGTCTGTGGATACATCTGCCTGCCCAGAAGTTCTAATGTTTAAGTATTCTCATTCAACCTAGGGCCTGTGAATTCAACTACTTCATCTGTAGAGTCAATGAAATGCTGATCTGTTCTTGGCAGTGGAAGAAAAACTAGCTCTTCTGGACCAGGTGACATGTGGCTTGCCTGTCTCCATCAGTAACTCAAGGGTGATTTTAACTGTACAATTTTTTTCTGACTGTTGAGTGTAGAAACTACTGTTCCCACCCAGCCTTCTCCAACATGCGAGGCAATCTAATTGCTAGCTAGCCTCTGAGTTTCTTCCATATGCCAGAAATCTTACCTACTGTGAATTTTATATGCCTTGCCTTCTTTGCAAAGATGCATATTCTTTTTGTTTTCTTCATTTTCTTTCCAAGACTATAAGATCTCCATCATTTGGTCTTTTAAAATTTATTTTTAAAAGATTTTATTTATTTTTAGAGAGGGGAAGGAAAGGAAAAAGGGAGAGAAACATCAATGTGTGGTTGCCTCTCACATGCTCCCCACTGGGGATCTGGCCCACAGCCCTGACAGAGAATCGAACCAGCAACCCTTTGGCTCACAAGACCATGCTCAATCCACTGAGCTACACC